>VXBU01018924.1:732073-856233 GCA_013400315.1 Bombycilla garrulus | reverse complement strand
GGGCCGCGCGCCCCTCGCGGCCAATGAGAGCGCGCCGAGGGGCGGCCTAGCTCCGCCCCCCCAGAGTCACCCACAGGGCACGGTACCGATAATAAATATATAATACTGAGATCATATATATTTCTGCTATTTATGTGTGTGCATATATGTATGTGTGCGTATATATGCATGTGTATATATGTACGTGTGTATGTACATGTATAGTCCTTTATTTCCCCACAGCAGCCCAGCGCACAAGCAGGATTCTGAGACAGTACAGAAGAAGGCCCTTGGGGGTGATTATTTTATGGTTTTTTTTTAGAAAATCCTGGAGCAGAGCTGCTGTCGGCTGTAGGGTTTAGATGCCAAGGCCAGTCTGCTGTCCCTGTGGGCGCGTGTGCCCGGGGAGCGCAAGATGTGGGAGTGTGAGCTCACAGTCCCTTGTGGAACCAATCCTTCCCTGCTCTCGCAGGGAGAGAGGGAATGTGGGGTCCTGGTCCAAGGCAAGTCCAACATAAGTGCCCCGGCAGCCAGGACAGACATCTGTGTCCTGGGGTATCAGGAGCAGCATGGCCAGCCAGGCAAGAGGATTGTTCCGCTCTGCTCTGCACTGGGGCAGCCTCACCTCGACTCCTGGGGGCAGTTCTGGGTGCCACAATATAAAGACATTAAGCCATTGGAAAATGTCCAAAGAAGAGCCATGAAGCTGGTGAAAGGTCTGGAGGGGAAGCCATATGAGATGTGGCAGAGGTCATTTGCTCTGTTCAGCCTGGAGGATACTGAGAGGAGAGCTCATTGCGGTCTGCAGCTTCCCCACGAGGAGCAGCATCAATCTCTTCTCTCTGATGACCAGCGACAGGACCCAAGGGAATGGCCTGAAGTTGTGTCATTGAAGGTTTAGGTTGGATATCAGGAAAAGATTCTTCCCTCAGAGGGTGGTTGGACACTGGAACAGGCTCCCCAGGGAAGTGGTCACAGCACCAAGCATGACAGAGCTCAAGAAGTGTTTGGACAATGCTCTCAGGCACATGGTATGACTCTTGGGCATTGTGCTGTGTGGGGCCAGGAGTTGGGCTCAATGATCCTTGGTGGTCCTTTCCAACTCAGGGTGTTCTCTTTGATTCTATCCCATTCTGTTCTGTGAATTTAAATGCTGCCTTTACTATGCACACATTTACATGAATCCAGCTTGTGCCATCACAGTGTGCCTGCTCCTTTCCAATTCTAGTGTTCTTCCACAACCCACGGTCCTTAAGTATTCCCCGAGGATCGAGCTGCCTCTCCAGTGCCACAACTTACAGCACGTTCCCATTGTTTAGAGAACATATGGGTAATTGCTTTTTCTTTTCCCAAAATAATTGGCATAGAAATCATATATGTAATATGTATAACATATGGAAGGCTGCATATTTCAATGCCTCAGTGCACAATGTGTGCATAAATGTTTTATGTGTAAATGCTTTGCTTCAAACACTTGTCAGCTGTGAGCACGTGCAGCTTGCAGCGTGTGTAAGGTCAGTGTGTTTGACTCTGGGTTTGTACTTTATTTCATGAAAGGTGTGTGCATTATCAGCACGTTACATATTTCAGACTTTAAGTCAAGATAAGTACGCAGGCATCATATTTAAATATACTATCAATTAGCAATTACACTGCCTTTCATCTGCCTGACATGCAGAACACACTGCATACTTTATGTGTGCCACTTGCTGTCATTTTTGGAGCTGTGACAAATTTCAAATTATTTTAACTGGAATATCCATTCAGAAATACAGTCCTATATTCATCAAAAATACAAGCTGTGAGATGTGTTCATCAAACCTTTTCTGAATGTGGATAAAAGAGCATGGAGCAAGTTTTCCTGCCTTTGAAATGCACCATACCTTTCTTCCAGAGTATTAGAAAACCACTTTAAATCCTATCACAGCACAACCAGGATCTGCAGTGTGAATTCATACATGGCCTGGGTCTTGCTTATTTAAAGGTAGAGTTTTAATAAAGAAATCATTTTAAAGAGACATTTTTAGCTATCACTGAATTTGTGACAGCATATTTCTTACCAGCCTAAGTAGATTTAGTGTTGTATTACTGACTGATAATGCTGTGGTTGTGTGTTCGATACCTGTATGGGCCATTCACTTAAGAGCTGGACTTAGTGATCCTTGTGGGTCCCTTCCAATGCAGAATTTTCTGTGATTCTATGAAAACACTGAACTGACTCCTATTCACAGCAGGAGTGTTTGGGTGGAAGGCAACTCTTGTGTGGTGGGCAGTGGTGGCCAGCCCGTCCCTGGAGGCCGTGTGTGCATCTGCTGGCTTTGCACAGCCATTCTGGTAGATGCCAGCTCTGCTGGGATTTGCTTTTTCATGGGTTCCTTTAATTCCAGTCTCCAAGCCATGAGCCTGGCTGTGGCTAGCTTGCAGGGCTGTGAAGGGGATGAGTTTGGCCAGTCAGGAGCAGCCAAGAGTGACCTTATTCTGAGGTACCAGACAGCCATCTGAGCTGGATGTACCTGTCAGCCAGGATAAACTGCCTGTCAAGACACCAGGACTTGGGCCATCATATTTGAAATGCTGAAAATGTGCAGTGTCCATGTTACTGACCCCCAATCAGGAGGAAGACTTTGAAAAGCAAACTTTTAGGAAGGGCATAAATAAATGGGCCAGCAGGGATATATCAGTATTACCTCAGTGTTGCCTTTCTGCACATCTCCTGTTGTTTCCCAGTACAGCAAGGAGAGCCCTTTCTTTTCTCCCTGGGGGTCAAGCGGGGTAATCAGTGTTTGTGGGGGACATAAATAAATTCAAACTAAATACACTTCTTTGGCATTTTTATCCATGAAATCTTAAAAAAAGCCAAGATAACCCCTAATGACTAATTGGACGTGACGAAAGGAGATGGCACAACAATGTAGGTGAGGGAGGAGATGGAGAAATCAGTCCTGAGGAAAGATCTGGCACCCACAGCGCATGAGAGAGCCAGAGCTCTTTGGTTCAAATATAATCTTACAGAAAGGGAGGGGGCAAAAAAAAACCACGACCCACCAACGTCTCTCATTCTTGCACAGAAAATGCCAGGCTCCCGCACCTGATTTCCATGAGAAAGGCAACTTCTGGCATTGACATTCTGCTGCATCCAGTCCCTGCCGCAGACCTCCTCCTCAATGCAAGGCTGAAAGAGGAGAGGAGGAATAAACTCTGCTTTCTGAAAGGGCTGGAGCTGCCAAAGAGGCCCACGGAAAGCCAATTGTGCAATGAGGGAAAACAGGGAGGGAGGATCCCTGCTCATAGCACAGTGAAACGCCTGTCAAAAATAAGTAGGAGAAGGGCTAAGAGGCACTTTGGTGCATTTATACAGATGTTGAGTGAGCGCTGGTTTAAAGCAAAGTTGTTGATGAGGACACTGATGTGGGGTTGATTTTGAATGCTGAGGCATGTTGCACTCAAACCTTCCCTTCATATGCGTAACATCTATAAGCACTGCTGATTTCAAATCCCGTCTCACTGAGGTTTTATAAGCACTTCTCATTTGTAGATCCTGGAGTGCTTTACAAAGACAGAGCTATAAATAAGATGGATGGGAAAGTGAGGAATTGAGAGGGGCCTTTAAAGGGCCATGGATTATTTCTTTAAGGGTTTCTGTGGATAAGAACTAGATAAGAACTGTCATTTTACTGAATATAAAATATTTTGCAATGGCACACTGTGTCAAATTACTTGTGCATAGATATTTATGTTATTAAGGCAAAGCTTTGTCATGCTGTGTCCAAATGGTCTCTAGCTAAGCATTTGGAAAGTAAAAAAAGAAAAACACTTAATGTTAGATTTTAACATAGTGCATGGATGTTTTAGGCACTTTTAAACTGAACAGATCAAAATCTTTTATTCCTAAATGCCAGAAATCCAGTGATATTTATGTAACTATGTAATTTGATCTGTCTGTTTTATATGTTTCCAAAGGTTTATTATAGGCAGCTTTCAAATTAAGTGGGCTGGAACATCTGATGCCCTCTTCCCTGTTTCTCAAAGGCTGTGCAGAGCCCATACAGTGTGAGTGGCAGTGCTGTTAAAAGACTAGCATTTTGGTTTTATCACAAGATATGCAGAGAGGGAAAGGAGAGCATCCTGGTCCTGATTCCAGTTCTATGCTCCAAAGCAGGCATTTAATTTCTGTGTTCTTTGTCTTCTCTCTCCACGGAGCTGGGTACAATAGCTCCTTATTCTCCAAAGTGGCACAAAGCTTAATTAACCTTGAGAAAAGGAAGGGGTAAATTGCCAGCTGCAGGGAGAAAGTGGGGAAAGCCCCAGCCCTGTAAGCATCTCTGTGTTCATACTCACCTGTGGGGGGACATTTTACCACTGATGTTCCAATGCACCACAAACTCGGCAATTTTGGGAAAGCCTTAAACACTTTCAATACATTTGAAATAACACTATTGTATAACTAGGAGGCAGCCACAGACTGATGGCTCAGCAATGTTTTATGCAGCAATCCTTTTACCCAAGGGTGACCTTGTAACTGAATAATCAAAGCCATATTCTACCCACAATTGCACCTGTACTGCCACTATTTACATTGCAATAGCACCTGAAGGCCCCATTGTATAAGGAACAGCAAACCTGTCCCTCTTTGGAAAAGACTGGAAGTGGGAGGGGAAGCAGTAACAGACGCAAACTATTTGTCTCAAGGTCATATATGAGAAAAGTAGCTCTGGCAGGAGAAAAGATCAGGTCTCCCAAGTCCTAGGCCCCATGAACAAGAGCTTTTAGGGATAAAAGGACATATTTACTTCTGGGAATATAAATATAAAATCCCAATGAAGAAGATCAGAATGTCTGCAGCAGGATTTGTTCTTTCTTTGTTCTTCTTGCTGGCTGTAGAAGTGTTTGTTTGGTAATTTGGAGTTTTGGCTTTTTTTCTTAGACACTTTAATATTTAGGCAAATATTAAATTGCAATTTAATTATCAATGCCATTATGAGAACTGTGATATTATCAGAAGTACATTATTATTTTCCTAATAACAGACCCAAAAGATCAACGCTTTTATTTCAGTTTTTTGGGTTTTTTTTTGTTGTTGGAAAAGCTAATTGTTCCTAAGTGATGCTGCTTTTGTAGTGCTCTTTTATATGGCATGAAACAATGAATCTTCAAGTCACAGCTCCCCACTTTCTACCCAGTGCATTTCTCTGTCACTATCAGCTCTGCTTTGGTTTGATCTAACCAGATGGTATCTCACAAGATGCTAGACATGAATATTTCATATGGTTTAGAAACTGTTTTTCCTCACTCTTTAGTGGTAAAATGTGTTGATTTAAGACTTTTCACAACTTGAGATACTTTCTGGCCTGGCGCCACAACTCAGGCCAAAGACAGCCGAGCATTGTTGTCATCTCACAATGTGGGAAGCAGAGGATGTTTTGGACTGCTGGAAAAATGAAGCTGAAATTTTCCATTAAAAAAACCCGACAACACTGTTCAGACAGAAATCTTCCAGTCAAGCTGTACTTAAGTTACATTTTTTGGACACAAATGGAAAGTCAGAGGCATTAGATCAATGCAATTTTTGATCCATTGAATCAGCAGCCAAGTTAATTCAAATCTCTGAGCCAGCAAACACTTTGCTTTCATTCAAAGTTGGTTTTATTTCAGTTTTATTCAGGTTTATTTCTAACACTGCTTTCTTATTTACAGTATCAAAGTCTTCAGCCACTGTATCCTGTGATATAACACAATTAACAGTCACTTGCCTTTCCCTCAGACTTTGCTTTTGCACTTCTTTTTAGATTTGAGTGATTCCTTCTGATTTAGGTCTGTGTTGGTTTTAGTGGATTATCAATATCAAGTTGCAACTGCTGCACTGAAGCTCTGGAGCTTGCAAAACCAGTTTTTTTTGTTTCTTCAGCTGCACATGAAAATTTTTATTTTAGCTTTTCAGCCACAATCCAACTCCAGATTAAGACAAACACAACTTGACTCACTTGCCTGCACATAAAACTTCTGTGCCATTAAAGATGTCCTAGGCAATCACAGCTCCTGCTTCAGGAGGTCAGAAGTCCACTGTAGGTCCTGTGTAATTTCTGACAGTCCCATAAACGCATCTGAGTTACCCTGGGGCATCTCCAGCGACTCTTGGCACGGGCATTTCAATTGTTAAATGTAACTGGGCTGTATGCAGGCATCTCCCTCTGAGCTGGGTGTCTGTATTCCCACCAGAGCAAACAGAGATCCAGCCAGCAGAGCCTAGAGAGCAGCCAGCTGACCAGGCCTTAAGTGTCCATGCTGGGGTATGGGATCATCATGCTTTTCTGATGGACACTCAGTTGACGCGTTTTCTTGAGCAGGATGTGTTTTGCGTGTGCATGCTGAAACCTAATTTAAAGAGTCTCCACCCACCAGAGGAGGAGCCACATAGGAGGAGCTAAGTAGCAAAGGATTGGGGATCTAGGACTTTATTTTCAGCTGTAAGGCTAGCCCCTAAAAAGGCAGACAAATTCCTAAACAAAAAATCCTCCTTTACCCAGCTGGCTTCTCTGTCCCCCAAAATAAGCCTTGCAATCTCCTGGAGTGGCGGATGGTCCATTCATAGAAATGAGCAGTTGTAGTCCCTCAAACCACACTTTATGTCAATGTACATCTGCTCTGGTTTAATTTATGTTCTGCGTTGTGTGGTACTCCTGTTAGGCACACACTCCATCTGTGAGTTGTAGATTCCCATGTATTATCAGTTGGAGTAAGTATCAAATACCAATCCCTCTTCAGGAAGATGTGGAAGACAAGCAGTGGCAATGGTGGAAGAAGACCTGGGAATTGAAATCAGAGATCTGAGATGGTACAGAAGATCAAGCAGATGTAACACAGGGCAGAAGAAAATAACTAAGGAGGAAAAATCAGATGGACTGGAGAACAGGGAGATAAAGGAGAAGAGGGAATAGTATGCTACTTGAGAGGCAGTATCAGACAATTCTAGAAAAAAACAGAAGATAAAGAGTAGAAGAAGGCGTTGGTCCTTTGGCTGGACTACAGTATCACCTCAGGACACCAGCGGGACAAAGTGTTGAGATTAACAAGAAATCTGTGAAGGAAAGGAAAACATTTAGGCTGTGTTTATGAAAGCAATTTAAAGAGCAGTGTAAAATCTCCCTGGTGGCAGAACAGCATGGGGGCCGCAGCATCTCTGCCCTCTGACACACCAGCCCTGCAGGGCCAGGGGCAGAACAACTCCTGAGTGAGTGAGTCCCACTGTCTGCTATTACAGACTAATGAGAAGGTTCAAACCTGTCAAATTTTGTCACAAAAGTAGTTTGGATGTCTCCCACTCCCAACACACTGCAGCAATTAGACCTCCCAGTTGAGTTAGTTACAAATCTGTACTAATTTTTTTCTGAGACAATTTATACCACCTGTTTCTGCACCAGAATTGGCTTTTCACTTATACAGTTTTCCCCAGTGTTTCCCTCCTTGTTGTATTTTTAGAAAGCAGTCATGTTCCTTGCAGCCATACTTCTGCCAGACTAAACAAGACTTATTATGAAACAGGACATTATAAAATAGGCCCTCCATTCCCGTGGTCCTTCAAAAAGCCTTTTCTTTCACCTAGCCCGCGTTGAACTTGTCTTTTCTGAACTCAGACAGATGTGGGCACAGTTTTTCAGAGAGGCTGGAGGGACAGTAGTGTTTGCTTGTGACCACAGCTGCACTCCTGAGGTTTTCGAGTCCTGCTTTCAGCCTTGTCAGTCATTTCCACACATGCAGGATCCAAAGCATGTCTCAGTCATCGTCCCTTACAGGCCATTTCTGCCCCTCCCAGTGAAGTACTTGAGGAGCTGTGGACTTCCAGGCTCGGCCATGTCCCTCCCCAGGGCAGGACCCCACAGATCCTCTGGCCGGAGTTAACTTGCCTCCAGGAAGGCTGTGATTCCCCCTTCTCCTCATTCCCAAAGGGTGTGGGAATGCCCTTTGCATGAGATGAGTTAGATTCACACCTGTATGTGAGATGGCAGCTGTCATCTTCTGCTTACTTTTGGATCCTCCGCCTGTGTCCAAGCCCGAATGCTTGTGATATGTGGGGGAGAGGTTCTGCCACGCAGCGCTTCTGCAGCTCTGTAAGGGATCCCACTTCCACCAGCTCTCCAGCAAGTGCAGGAACACAGCAACTGTTGCCCAGCTATACTTTTCTTTCAAGGAGCGTTGCCTGCTATGCTTCCCTTGAAAAGACAGCACAACACATTTTTTTTTCCCTAAAAATCAGAACAAAGCAAAATAAATGTTAAAAATAAAGGAAGTGTTATCCCCCAAGGTCATCTATCTTTATGATCTCACTAACTTTCTTTATACCACCTTTATCTTTATTGCAGTTTTTCCTTGGGAGGATTTAACATTCAGACTCCTTATTCTAAGCATGGGAGTTCTTTTGCAGTGGCTGCAAATATTCGTCTTGAGTTACACTACCTTTCTTAGTTTTCAGAACTAGTCCACCACATTTTTGTTTTACAGCTGTTATAATCACAGTCACTGAAGTGCTGGTCAGAAGAGACTTCTGGAAGTCTCTGGTCCAACCGCTCACTCAAAGCAGGTATTGTAGTTGCACCTGCTGGGATAAGCCATGGCCTTGCCCTTTAAAAATCCCCAGGAACAGCAAATCCATTACTCTCTGTGGAAACCTGTGCCTGGACTTTATCACCCTCCAAGTGAAAAAGATAGTCATTTTGTCAAACCTGAGTTTTCCATGGTCCCTTTGGGGCCATTGTTCTTCTTATCCTGTCTGCCAGGGCTGAAAGTGTTTGTCTGCTCTGTCTTTACAGCTCCCATCATGGTGTAGCTGAAGACACCTCTCAGATGGTCCCAGTCTTCTGTGTGCCAGAGAAAACAGGCCCGAATGGTTGCCCTGGGTGGAAATGGGAGTTACAGTCACAGAATCACAGAATATCTCAAGTGGAAAAGGATCCGTAAGGATCTTGGAGTCCAATTCCCTGCTCCTGGCAGGACATCCTACCACAGAACCTGATGAGCAGGGGCATCATCTGGACACCCCTGCTTAGCTGAGGGGCTCAGATGTGCCCTGTGGTGGGGCCATTGGAGCCATCTGAGGCCAGCTGTGTCCAGCACAGGGAGCCCTGGTCTCTCCACCCTGCAGTTCCCCCTGGATGTGGACAAACCCTGCCAAAGCACCAGGCTGAACAGGCCAGCTCCCATTTGAGCCGCCCCTTGGCTCATTGCTGGGGTCGCTGGAGCAAGATCTGCCCTTGAGAAGTTTTCATGGACATTCATAAGATGAGGGCATATGGAAGTAAACTTCCTCACAAAAACTTTAATACTGAAGTCTCTCACCCAGAACATCCAATTTTCTCTATTTTAGAAACTGATTGTTCTAATTTGTCTTCTAATAAAAACAAACCCTTCATCATCAACTCTCTTTCTGTGGTCTGGTATGCCCACCCTGAGGACCATTCACAAATGGGTCAGGACAGCACTATGGCTTTGGCTCTGCTCTGGTGCCATCACAGGGTGCCAAACCTGGCATCGCATCTCACCCTTGTCATACCTTGGCTGCACCTTGTCCTGCCAGAAGGACTTTGCTGGACATCATTATCATCTCTGCTCACTTTTGAGTCCCCTCCACAATAGAGGGTAATCCATCTCACTGAAAACTGTGGAAAAAAAGTTCTTTCTTGCTTCAGACTGTAATTAGCTTATCTTTAGTTATTACTCCACTCTCTCTGCTGAATAGGTATGCTTTTACCCTCTTCTCTTTTTAATTATCTGGCTAGAAATCTTTTACTGTGATATATCTTTTGTCTTGCTGTGTTAACTATTCTCTCTAACGTTTCTCTAGACCAGAACAACATCTGTGTACACCATGGAGGCCACAGCTCCCATCAGGTTTTGATGAATGGACCTCCACCAACCTTCAGTGTTGCTTGCAGAACGCCATGCACTGCTATTACCTAAAAATTAATTGGAAACATTATTGGAAACCTTGCTTAATGCAGCTCCAGAGACTGGCTGGGAATTAATGACTATGGCAAGCTCTACCCCATCCAAAATTTCCTCTGAAAAACCTCAAATGCTAAGGACAAACTGGATGGAGAGCAGAGGGAGTGATTCAGCCCCAGCAACTGAGATGCAGTCCTGAAGGGTGACGCGTGACCCTCTCTTTTACAGTGTCAGACACCTGCTGATGGGGATACTTTAAACAGACAAAAGTTTTTGGCATCAGCCATTTTGCCAAAGTCCCTTTCTTTTGTAAAAAGTGGATCATATTCCTTAATTTACCTACTTGGTTAATTATTTCAAATATCTGAAAATATTCTGATTTTTTTTCTATAGTGATCAGCGAGACCAAATTTCAGAAATAAACAAAATTGGAAAAATCCACAAAATAAGCAACAGTGGGGCCATTATCTTGCTCTGGGCTGATTGGCATAGCTGGCTATAACTATGTTTTTAAATTTCTGCCATTCAAAACAGGATGGGCTCGTGCACCAGCTCTTGCATGGTGTGCTGGAATTCTTTGGAAAGATATTAACTGGCTGAAATAACAGCATCTCTTCTCACAGTGGAAGACAGGGAGAATTCAGTCCCAGTGCCCAGGAACTTTCCCCGCATTTTTCCATCTGTTTGTGTGGGTGTAACGTGCATGACAGGTCTGGAAAATTATATTAAAATAAATTATGTATTTAAAAAACAGGGGACGGGAGGATCCACAACTGTAAATCAAACACTGCATACTTGTAGAGATACTTGTAAAGAAATTAATTATTTGCTCTATCTCTCTAAGCTGCCAACATGAAGTTGTTCAGAATAAAGCATATCCCATGAATCCAGTGTAGTTCTTTAGCCCAATGGGTAAAGGCAAAGCAGTTTTATCTTGGCTGTTATCAAAAATCTTGCCACAGCCCTGTGGAAATGTCCTCTCTTACAGACAAAGAGAACTGGTCTAGACGAGCTCTGCTCAACCCAGGTGATACTGCACATCAGATCCCCAAGGCCACTTTCTGTGATGAGACCCGAGGAACTGGATGGAGGAAAGCAGAGCTAAAATATCTGGCAAGGAGGAATATCCATCACCAGAAGAAATCCCTGTAAGGTGGAGAGTGCAGCTGCCTGAAAAAGTCCTGCTCAAGGAGAAATTATAAATTACTCACTTTACACCAGCAAGGTCATTTGGGGCTTACAGGTCTGCCCCAGCACAAGAATGGTTGGACGCTCTTGTTGCCAAGTTTCCTGGTGATACAGAGCTTACTCAGATTCAATTTCCGTAAGATAATGTTCTGGGAAAAGATGCAAGTGTTTGGAAGAGTGTTAGAATTCAAGTAATCATGATAACTTTGAGAAATAGCCTAGAACTGATAAAGGAAAATTCAATAAAAGCAAGTGCAAAATGTTTTGACTTTGAAAGAAAAAAAATCAATAAAAATCTAAAATGGTCAATATTAGTCTATGCCCAGTATATTAAAAAAAGGAATACAGGTCTGTGTTAGCCCAGGGGCTGAATATAAGCCAGCAGATAAGATGCTGTTGAGCCATTCTCGTGTATGTCACATGTAAGAGATAAAGACCATTATTCCACTCTGTTTAGCAGGGGCAAGACCTTTCCTGAAGTGTGTGTCCTGTTTTGGGCACACATACTTTAGGAAGACGGTTGTGTATGTGCACACAGACATCTGTGTGCACAGGGCAGAGGTCAGCCAAGCCACAGCAGAGCTCAGAGATTTGTGCAGTGTGAACCTATGGAGAAAGCATGACCAAAGCAGGGCTGTTGGTTTAATAAAAACAGCATAAAAATGTAGATGTGGAAACAGGCTTCTAACAGGGAGCAGTGCTGCAAAGGGGATAATCACTGTTTGGTCCCAAGAGGCATTTGTTGCACACTAAGAGCAACCTTGCTTGGACATTAGGAAACAAATAGCAGTGAGGAGGGTGGAGATGTGTTACTGGGAAGGCTGTGAAAGCCCAGAATGGGGTCAGCAGGCAGCTTTGGAGGATGTCAGTACCTTTCAGTCACCTGTGAGTGAGGAGATGGTGTGGTTTGAGTTCTGCTCCTGCACTGTGTGTGATTCCTGAGAAAGGAGCCTCCCCATTCCCCTGCTTCCTTTCACCTCCAGAGAAGGGCAAGAGACATTGCCAGTGGCAACAAACAGGAGGTGGCTCTGCTTTTTCTTTTCTCATTTCTCTGTTCCTATCCTGTCCCTTAGGGTATTCCTACACTTTCAATTGAATTCACATCAATAATGTTTTTGAAAGAAGAATTGCTGCTATTACAAATGATTTTTTTTTTTTTCTGAGTAAGTATTCAGCAATTTCTAAAAGTTGGGATAAACTGTGACTTCATGGTTGAGGTTGGACTGTATTACCCTTGAGTATCACATGACAGCTTCACAGTAACAACAATACCTTCCTTGCTGGTGCCCAGTGTAACAGTATGTCTTTGTCTTCCAGTATTTCTGCTTTTCCTTATCACCACATTCACTCTCTGGAAGCTGGCCAGATCCACGTCCTCTGGCCAAGGGTATCAGCCAGGGTGAGAGAACAGAAAAGCAGTGTTCTGGTGTTCTCTCTGTAGTCCTGCACTCTCAGGCAGGAGCAGGCAGATCAGTAACAGGTTCTCTGCGCCTGTCAGTAACAGGTTCTCACAATCACAAAGCAACTTGTCGAGGTGGAGACAGTGCTGGAGAATCAGGAGAAGGCCTGAAGGACAGATGCAGCTCACACCATTTCCCCATTCTAAGGAAAAGTCTGTAAGAAGTAAATTCACAGCCTCTCTCTCATTAATGTAGACCTCCTCTGATAGATACATTATATTTTCAGGGTTTGCCTGTTACATTTTTGAACATCTTTTCATCAATGAGTGTGAAGACCATAAGAGAATTGTAGAAGCACAGAAAAGCTTGGGTTGGGAGGGACCTTAAAAATCACCTAGTTCCAAGCCCACCACCATGGTTGGGACACCTTCCACTAGACCAGATTACTAAAAGCCTCACCCAACCCGGCCTTGAATGCTTCCAGGCATGGGGCATCCAAAGTTTCTCAGAGCAATCTCTTCCAGTGCCTCACCACCCTCATAGGAAACAATTTATTTCTGACATCTAGTCTAAATCTCTCCTCTTTTAGTTTAAAACCATCCCCCACCTCATCCTATTGTTATCTGCCCATGTAAAATGTCACATGAGAACAAGAGAGCAGTCACAACAATATACAGAAGGAAGGGCAGCAATTTCTTCCTTCAGAACATTCTTTCTTAAGATCTCTCAGCTCCTCCACCCTCCTACTTTGATTGGCTGTTCTCCCCCACCCCTGAAACTGCATTAATTTGCTGGCACACTTTGGGCATGGAAGGTGTTGAAACTATGGTTTTAAAGCCAAGGAAAATCCTACCAACTCATGCCCCGTAAGTCAGGTGTTGTCAAAACAAATATTTCCATTTTCTGAGCTGCCTCAATTTGCGCCTTCCTATGTTTGTTTCCTCCTTGCCCTGCAGGAGAGTAGACCTGGGGCTGTATTCAGCAGGCACACCACCTTCCCAACAAGAGCTTTCTATAGCCCAGAAGAGAAGGGAATGTGATCTTTTCTTGTCATTTGTGGCATCTTGCAGTTGGCTTTAAGCCGTGCACAGGTTGTCCCAATCCTGGTTTGTGCTGTCACAGCATGCTGTGCACTCTGGGCATGTGTGTGAGTGCCGTGTGTGCCCGTGCTGCTCCACGAGTGCTGAGGCAGACACAGGCAGGCACAACTGCACATCACTGGCAGATTTAAGAGATGTATTTTCATTTTGCCAGCAACTGAAAAGCAACTCAACATCAGCTCAGCCAGTACAAAACTCTTACCATGGCAATGCACCCAAAGTTTGTCTTATCTAAAAACTTTATGACAATTATTTCACTTGTGTTTTCCTTCCCATATGGATGTGGATGAGCTGTGCTGTTGCACTGTGCTCTTCTCTTGCAGCCAAGCTGCTTTGTGCACTTTATCGTATTAGCAACTACAGCTTCTCAGGAGCAGAGAGGGAGGAATTTGCACTCCTTGAGGCAATTATCCAAAACCTCTATGAGACATCTTGAGCTTTGTGCNTTTTTTTAAGTCAGCATATCTGTGTCTTAGCAAAAAAGCTCATAAACTTTCTGGGAGTGCCTGCAGAGGTTCAGGCAGTACAGAAGGGGGTGCTGAAGCTTGGAGGAGCCGGGGAAGCTGATGCCAGGAATGCTCACAGAAGCAAAAGCCTGGAGGACTCAGAAGCTGGTGCCAGTGTTTGACCACTGGCACATGGGTTTGGATGAGGCGCTCAGCTTGCTGACAGGTGGTTTTCTCCCTGAGCATTAGCTCTGTCAGCACAAACCCATTAATCTGTTTTAAATAAACGTCACTGTAAGTACAGAACCTGGCCTGACTCCGATGAATGCTAAGAACCTCCATCCTTTTTTCCATGAAGCTGAAGTTGCAGGTGGTCTGTGCTTCCAAGAATTTGCTGGTGTTCTGTGAAGACGTAAAAAGAAACTCTAAAAGGTTGTAAAAAGCCCGTGTATTCCCTAAAGATTATCTGACCTCATGAAAGAAAAGGTATAGTTTCTCTTTTCTTTTTTATCAGTATTTTAAAAGTGGTATTTAAATAGTATTTTCTCTATCACAATTCAGGGGAAATAGCAAAACTAAAATGGTGCATATAAAAGAACCTCCATTTTCTCATAACCTCTGCATCTCTGAAAAATCCCCAAACAATCTAACCGGATGAAAAACACAAACTAAGAAAACCAGAGATGGTGGCTCATCGAATTAACAGTAAAAAAAATCAGACATACCAAGAAATTTCTTGTTATTTTCAGTGCTGCTCTATATGTCATTTTTGTGGAGCACTATGTTGTAGTGATGCCCTGCTGATGTGGTAACAGGAATGATCTATAAGTATTGCCATTATAGACCTCATTTTTATAACCTGGATGTGAACATTTGCTGTTACTTGGTATCTGTTATAAAAAAATTCAATTTTCTTTTTAATGACTTGATAATTTTTCAAGTAGAAAAATATGAAAGGTTCCAAAAAGCAAAAAAGAGAGTCAGTTTTAAAAAAGAGGGAAGAATCAACAAATGACAGGTTTATTAATTATTTTTAGTAGTAATAGCTGTAAGTTGTATTTGTGTTGCAGTGGTGCCTGTATACTCTATAGAATTAGGTGCTGTGCTAACACTTGATTTTTTTTTTAATGGATTGAGTGGTGGCAGAAAGCATTGGACTGAATGCCTTATGAATTCTTATTTATTGGTTTTTTGTCTTTGATAGTGTCCTAGTATCTGTCTGAGGTTTGGCTTTTATTGTGATAGATGCTGTACATGTACTCAATTATCTCCGTGGTGAGAAGCACTTTAATGCGCATTCACTTTTAAGAGAGAGCTGAAACACCCTCCACAGAAAAGAGCAAATCTGCAGAAATCTCATCACATAAAGCACATAAAGCACATTTCTTGCCAGGCCATGCTGTAGAGGTATCCAGAGCAGAGGTGTCTCAGCAGCCTCTGAAGGTGCTGCTCTGCTTACGTGGTGCTGAGGACCATGGCTGTTGGCTTGGGTGCTGGAATTAGTGAGGCCATGTTGGGGCAAAGCTCCTTCCACACTAATCCATAGGTATTCCATGGAACCACCTTGTTTAATTAAATTGTTTAATTGGATCTCCAAACTGGCGAGACTGCAGAGCTGCCAGGCCCCAACTCAGTGATGCCCTAAATGTGTTTTTGTTTGTCTCTGTCTTGTACAGGAAGGATGGACTACTCTCTCTACAACTAACTGAGGGGGAGCTGTGGAGATGTAAAGGTCTCTTCTCCTGACAAGTGACAGGACTAGAGGAAGTGGCCAGGGTGGTGTGAGGACTTAAAGAGTGCAGTTACATGTCTCAAAATACCGTTTCCATAAGACAAGCCACCCCAATAGAACCTGATTTAAGCACAGACAGCACAGAAGGAGGAGCTAATTCCGGGCCTAACGGAGGAAGAGGTTTGGTTAGCATCCAGACAAAAATTTCCACCATGGCAAACTGTGGGAAAGGAAGCAAGTGCTTATGCACATGCCCTCTCGAGTTATGGGAATGGCATCTACACTCCATGAATACCCAGGACTTTGGACTGTATAAAAGTGGTACCTTCAGAAGGACTCTGGGACCTCCACCAGCCAGGACAAGGGTGAAGAAGGACCACTGGGACAATGCAGGAATCCAGATGGTGGTGATATCTTTTGCTTAACCTCTCTGTCTCTCACTCTCTTCCTCTTACCCTCCCCTTGCTATTATTTCTATCTCTCTACCTTAAATTCACTGTTAAATAAAGTCCATACTATTGACTCGGCAGATGGTCTCATTTGCACCTTAACTCAGGCAGAGGCATCTCTCATAATTGAATCATAATAGGTGGTTTAGATTAGATATTAGGAAAAATGTCTTCACTGAAAGGGTGGTTCAGGCACTGAAGCAGTCTACAGAGGGAAGTGGTGGAATCACCATCCCTGGAAGTGCTGGAAAGCCATGTGGATGTGGCACTTGGGTGTTAAGGTTTAGAGGTGAGCACAGTGGTGCTGTGTTAAGGGATAGACTCAACGATCTTAGAGGTCTTTTCCAATCTTAATGATTCTATGAATTCCTACATTTTGTGGCTTGGTTGGACTGCTAGACCTGTGCAAAGCCCTCATGGACTTCGCCATCTCTGTGCTGCCTAATGAAGGAGCCCTACTGATCACCCAAAAAAGACAGAAGGAAAAGGTAAAGAGCACTTTGCTCTCCATTTTGTGGAGACCATCATTTGGGTATTGGCACTCCACTGAGTGACATGCCCACTGTCACAGAGTGTTACAGGGCACAGACACAGCTGGATCCCAGCATCATACATACGACCATGTTTCTGACATTGTTTGTAGCTGATCCCAGACTCCTTCATTTATAATCCAGTGTCTTGCACAGGATTTGATTTGCCCAGAATTCCCCTTGGACAGGTGGCTTAGTACAGTGAAATTGCTTTCTCCTGACCTCAGCTAGGCTTGTCAGCAGAGTCAGCCTGGGTTGTGGCTGAAGATAAAGGCAAACAAAGGAATTGGGGCACTTCTAATTTTAGTAATATACACTTTATCCCCTTCTCACTATCTAGTCTTGAGCACCATGCTTTCAAATTTGCTTTTGCTTCACTTTTGTTAGATTAACCATTATGTTTCAGACCACGTTTAATTTTTTGGTTGGGTGCAGCATGCCCAGACAAAGCATTCTGCTTTTTCACGGCAAGTCATGCACACTGCTCATGAAGATTCACATTTAAGCCTCCCTGTCTCATGATGCATTGTGCTGCCTCCAAAGACTAAGTGAGCAGTAACTTTCATTAAAAAAAAATCATAAATATGTTTTACTGCTTGGACTTAGTGCAAATGCACAACTGACTCATTGGCTCGAGAGATGTAATTGCTCTCAAGGAGCATTTATGGTCTATTGTTTCAATTATAAGTGAATTACATAGTCCCTGAGTACTTACTCACTCTGCTTTCAAGGAGAGTGAAAAGACCAAGTCAAAGCAGGAAATTAGACAAAAAGGACATAATTTTATTGAAATTTTTCACCTTCTGAGCGAGAAAGGCAAACACATCAAGTACCATCCAAGCCATTCCTGAATGAGATACTTTATCTGTCTGAAACCATTACAAACCCTAAATTGTATAAATTCAGATACTGAGAGAGGAAGGCAAAAATCGAAGGTAATATATACATGGAAAAGACAAAGTTCATGAGGGATGAGACAAGGAGTAGAATGAAACAGTCTTCCTTCCAGTGATAAGTGACTGGGTAAAGGGAAAAGGAACAAAAAAAGAAGGATTGGAATTAGGTCTCTGAAAAGCTGAACTGTACTTTGAAGGACATCCTGCCCTTTTTCCTGAGTAGAAAACACTTCTGGGATCTGTAACTTCCAGTATCACATGCTCACCATTGGAAATCATGACATTCTTCAAGAAACTATGGAAAAGGCTAATATCAGGCAGGAGAAGTACAGAACTGATAATACTTTGTAAAATATGACCTCCAGGTAATAGTCCTCACAAAACAAAGGGCAACATATGGCAATGCTTTAGTGACGACTTGGAATGAATTTGTCATAAATAAGGGAATGGAAATTGCCTACAGCAGCAGAACAATGTATAATCAAGAAGAAAAGATATTCTGCATATTTCCTCTATGAAGACTCTGACAAGAGATGGTGTTATAGTAGTTCCATAGTATTTTTACACCAAAAAAAAAAAAATTGTGTTTTATCCTATATTTTATCAGGAACAGTTATGAACTGGAATGCAAATGCTCAGGTAAATCCCTTGGGATTTTGGATGAAAAGATCTTCCCATGTTTAATTTTCTAGAAGAGTGTCATGTACAAGACCCTCTGAGAAACATTAGATTCAAAGGGGATTGAGAGGATAATGCCACTGGAACCAGTGTTTAAATATGGCAGAGCTGTGTGCCAGTATCCCACAGCCAATAAACAGAAAAAAAAAATCAGGGTGATTTGGGGTGTTGATGAAAGGACACCCATAACTCCGTGAAAGGGGAAGGAAATGCTTGTTTTTCTGTCATTTGGTTGTGATCTCTGTCTGGGTCTTGAGATGTGGACATGATTCTTGAGGGAGTTCATGGTGGAGGTTTTTTTTGCCAATAAGAAGGATTGAGAATACTCATGGAAAATATGACAGAGAAGGAAGCGGAGAAAACACTGGGTTCAGAAATGGATTCAAGATTCTACAGACTACTCAGAGTTTGCAGATTCCTGCTGAACAGGAGAGTCAGGAGTGCAGAGCTGCTCTGGAAGACCAGCTACACAAGCCTGAACTTCAGTGAGGCACACCTCAGCAGGAAAACAGGGACAGGCAAACAGGCTTGGTGCCTGACATGTTGGAAAGAAGGAGAACTGAATTGCAGGGAAGCACACTGTGCCCTGCAAATAAAGAAAGAATATAATCTTTAATCAGACACTGAGACCTAGAGAAGGAAGGAAGGAAGGAAGGAAGGAAGGAAGGAAGGAAGGAAGGAAGGAAGGAAGGAAGGAAGGAAGGAAGGAAGGAAGAGANNNNAGGAAGGCAGGAAGGAAGGAAGGAAGGAAGGAAGGAAGGAAGGAAGGAAGGAAGGAAGGAAGGAAGGAAGGAAGGAAGGAAGGAAGGAAAGAAACAAGAGCTGGTGATGATCAGGGAACCATAAAATTGTCCTGCTCAGTTTCTTTTGCTCACAGCTGGTCAACAGGCAAATGCTTAGGACAGGACAAGGCTTGCAGAAAGCACCTCAATGGAGCTGGGTGCCACAGGGGGGAGCTTCCTCCTGTTTTTGAGGTCTCTTCTCTGCTGCCCAGAGAACATGCAGGCAAGAGACCTTCTGGCAATGTGTACTGGATTGAGTCTGAAAGAAAATGGGTGAAAGATGAATATATCCTTTAGGAAGGATGCTCTGCTAAGTCGTACTGGTTCTGGGGAAGTTTTTGGTAGCATGGTAGTGTCATTGAAGTCTCCTGAAGAAGGGTAAATTCAAACAACAAGGCCTACCCACCAGATTTAGTCATGTTTGGCACCTGGTTGTAGCTGGGCAGGGCTACTGGGAACCACGCTGTTCATTTCTCCATCTGCTGCGTCGCTGCCATGCATAATGGCCAGCTGAGACTGTGCTGGCACCATACTGCAACCTAGAGGTGATAATTCAGAGTTACAGTGCTATGTGGAGTTCTGGCTACATCTTGTGAAACCAACACTGCTTGCAGTTGTCAGCACCTGGAGCCCAGAGTGGTGCTGAGCTTTGCTTTTGCCTATGTCTGCCTCCAGGAATCCTTAAATCCCCAGGGACTTTGTTAGTGAGGTGCACCTTTGGTTTTTTGCTGGTCAAAATGCCAGCATATTACATTTATTTATCTCTGGGGCTGTAAAGAATTTTAAAATCACTAAATACAGCTCAGAGTTTATGTCTTCCTTTTTTTCTTTATAGCTGTATTAGTAATTAGTATTTAATCCCATTCATTGCCACCCATGAGACTAGCAATGATGGAAACTTGATTTGATATATTTAAAACACACACAGTCCTAAAATTCAGATTCAGAGACTTGTGGTGTGCAGGACTTGGCCATGTCAGCTAAACCTTGTTTAACAAAGTGACTCAGTGTGCAAGGTCACCTCTTATCTGTAGCATCTTCTGGTAGAATTAATTTAGGGAATTACCTAGGAAGGATGGATTGTTTCCTCTAGTCATTAGAGAGAAACCTGTGTTGCTGGGGACCCTTGCTTGCTATACCACCAACACAGGCTCTTTGACCCGACTCTGCTCCAAGTGGCATCCCTCAAAGTCTTTGTTCTTTGTTTTTCAATTGTCACCTCTGTGTCAATTTTTTTATCTTCTTTGAGCACTACATGATCTTTTCTCCTTTCAAAAGTTTTCCCTGACCATAGGGATTCCCATCCCCTCCCTTCCACCTGGCATATCCATAGTCCAGGTCTGGATTCTGTGCAGGTTTTGTGACAAGCTGTTGTTGCCTGTGGAGGGGTGGGGTCATTACTTATCCCAGGAGAAAGAGCAATGCTTCCTAAGGTGAGGTATTTCTGTTTAATTGGAGGAGGCACACTAAGGCACAGCATTGTCCCTTTTATTTCCTGGTGACTTGGACAGGTATTTGTCTTACCCATGTGTTAACATGCATGAACTCCATTCCCCGGGGTCCAGTGGCTCTGTTTGGACCCTTCTCTCACACCTAGACAGACAATGGTTATGAGGAACTAGAGAGCCCTTCCATGGCCTGTGTCCCAGGGCATCCTTAAACACATCCCCTCTCCCTAATGCGATGGGAAACGGGCACACAACGTCCTCCCAGCCCACCACCCCTCCAGCTGAAAATTCTCGTACAAGGTCTCTCCCCAGCCCTGACACAGCCCTAACCCCAGCCCAAACCCTGGCTGGTGCCCATGCAGCCACAACATCCCACCCCTTTCCTCTAGTCCAAGATTAATTTGGGGATGGTGGTGGTGGTGGTGTATTTTTTGCCAGATATCAACAATTTTCTAGAATGAATGAGTCCACTTAAGCCAGTGTCAATAGATTTCAGATGACTCCTTGGATATATGCAAATTGTACATGAAAATAAAAGCTGATCTAAGCAAGTATGTAAGGGAATAATGCATAATTATTTGCATTAAATAATTCTTCTTTGCAACAATAGAATTATAACAATAGCATAATTTAGAGCACGAATTACTCTAAATGAAAATATTATTCCAAATATAGTTTTGAATAATAGTCTTAAAGGATTCTACATAAAATGTCATGAGTATGACAATGTGCTTTGCAGCCAGCAAAGCTGAAAGCAGTTTTCCAGGATGATTTGGGATAAAGAAAATGGATTAGAAGAAAGAATTCACTCCTATCTGACCCTAGAATATATTTTCCATTTTCACTTTTCCCAGAGTTTTTTGACAAAATACATTCAATTGCCCAGATCAGGAGATCCCTAAGTGGTGGTTTATTCTTTGATAAGCCACTGGGCTGTGCTATTACTCTACATTTTAAGGTTTCATCTCTCATAGACCAGCTTCCAACACATTGTTCAGAAGAATGACTACTGTTCATAGGAGATTTAAATTGCTCAGTGACTGAAGAATCTGGTCAATAATTAATGCCACAATAGCAAATAATGAGCTGAATTTCAGCTCAGTCACAATTTTTGTTTTCTTTTGTACCTGTAAATGCGTACAACAAACCAATTAGCCTTGGATCAAAATAGTTTCCAGGCACATTAGAAGTATCTAGTGATGCAGATTAGTTGTAATTGAATGCTGCAGTCCAGCTACCATCTTCTTTGCAACCAGATGCTCTGTTCTATATTGGCAAATGGAAAATTTAATCCACATCAAGAAAAGAAAAAAAAAAAAAAAAAGGAAGACTTAGCTTCAATCCAAATTTTTGGTTTTTTTGGTTTTTTTACAGTGCTGTCTCCTGCAGTTGATCTCAACCAGCCATCATCCAGGCTCATATCTGTATTGCACAGCTTGGTTTTTAAAGGTGTTGCTCCAGAAAAGTAAGCATCAGTCAATATACTAAAATATTAATAATATTTTAGTCAAAGCAAGACATCAAGCAGGTGGAAGTATCCCTCTCCTCTCTGGCAGCCTGCTTGCTCCTTTTGATTTTCAAGATGTTCAAGGTTGCACTGTGTATTGCATTTTTCTTTTTTTTTTCTATTTTTTATTTTTATTTTTGGTGATCAAGCTGCAGCTCAAGGTGATAAAGATTCCTCGTATGCACTCACTGGGCTGCAACCTTTGTCAGCCGCTCAGCCTTCTGTCCTGGGATAAATTCCTGGAAATTCTACCTGTGATTTGCATGAATGTATGCTTTATTTGCATTATACTTTCTTCTTTTTCTCAGATTACCCCAATTTTAAAATACTCATGAAATCTTCTTGTTAGGCCTATGTAATGCACCAAATCTGCTTGACTGTGGCAGCATTAAATCAGGAAACAAACTTCACATTCCTGAATTACAGCTCTGAGGACCAGAATGCCCGTGCCATTACTCGGTGAGTTTTATATCCTGGCACAGCTGATAATCATGGACCGAGATCCCATCGTGCACACACTGTAAAACACAGCACAAGACAGCAATGGCAAAAACCTGCTGATATCTAAGTAGCCTACCTGGCAATTTGTGTTGTCAGTACATCTTCTATAGGCTCCTCAGGTCAAGAAATTCAGGGAATGACCCATCCTAGGTAGAATTTTTATCTAGTCCCTCCATGACATTCAAACAATGTTTGAAAACTTGTTTTTTACACTGATCAAGCTGCAGAGGTTACGCAGCCATGTGAGGTTCCAAGACTGTTCAATCTAACATCTCTTGGGAACATTACATTTACAGTAATATCTTGCAAATGGCTTTAATTTTAATGCACAGCTTGATCTATAATTAGTTAACAAGTCTCTCTTGAGCCAGCTACGACAATGGTTACTAATTTTTAGCGGCTTATTTATAGAACTGGTCACTAAGATATATGTAGTCCCTCATCCTTTTACTCTTGTCCTGGAGCATGTAATTATTTCACTGGATCTAGGGACATAACTGAAAATAACTCTCTAAATACATTATTAATAACACAGTCACCATTAAAATAAATTTTAAAAATAACTATTTTTCCTTTTTACCATTAGGAACTTTTATTCAGTTTACATTACACAAGTCCTGAAGAGCAGAGTGTGATATTTTGAGCTTTCTTTAGAATTGGTTCATTATTTGTGTTCTCCAGGAATATTATATTCAGGCTGCAAACATATGTTTTAGAGGCAAACAAATGACTGGCTTTCACCATGCTTTTGACTTTCTCCTGATATTGCTGAAGATTTTTGCATAGGCCTGATTTTGATCTTTGGTGCCAAATGTGGCCTGGTGAAATTATGGTTTGTTGTTTTCTAGGCACACATGTTTTGACACATCTTTGGGATTCTGGAAGAGAGAGGCTGTCTCTGAGAGCAGGTGAGTGGGCACAGTGGAGCTTCTTTCTCCTGAGGGTGGAAGCATCCTGGTGCAAGGCAGTTTGAGAAACAGCCCTCCCTGCAGGGCCAGCTCCCTGCCCTCTGAAGGAGGCTTTGGCATCATTCACTCACAGACATTTCCTTTCACACTCTTAACAGGATTTTTAGAGGGTCGGCCACACTTGCCAAGGGTGTTGCCCCCAGGGACCTGGCTCTTGGAAGTACATCACCCTGAGCTGCTGACAGGAAAGCAGCTTGTTATCAAACTGCCTCTCTCTCCCAGGAAAGTAAAAACTCTGATTTCTTGCTTTTAATCCTTTTTTCACCCTTTCCTGGAAATAAATTAGGTATTTCAGTTGCCACAGGGTCTTCCATCAAGCACTGATTCTGCCTCCAGAAGGACATCATCTACTTCTAGCCTTTGCTCCCCTTCCTTTCTGTACCAGGACATGCACCCAGATGCAGCTTTGCCCTCCAGAAGGCATCTGTTCCCTCTATGATATCATGACATCCCAGATACCTCAGGCAATTGAGATTGCAGGTGACGTACTGATTTCCTAGGAATAAATATCCCGGTCAATGGTATAGCAGTGATGAAATAAACCCCTCTCAGATGTTGATTTCATGAATGGCCTGAAAGATGTTGCAGTGAAAGGCAAGAAAAGAGTTTCCATGCATTTTTTATGCAACACAGTCAATATGTACTATTTAACCTGCAACTTTTATCCCCAGAGAGTGCTTTCCAATGCCCTTGCCCAAGTGGAGGCTTCTTGCCTCCTCATCTATCCACCTCCTCATAAAACATGAATTCTAACTTGGAAAGAAGCTTGAGTAACTTTCATCAACAGAGCCTGTGACAGTGTGTTTTGTGAAGAATACACAGTGAGTCAGACAAAGCAGGGAAAGGAGGGGGTTTGCAGGAGGACCAAGTACAGGCATAGATATTGGATTCTTGAACAAGGACGTCACTGTCAGAGATTCTCCACTTTAGAGTGCAGTTATCATCTGGAAAGTGTAAAAGTGACATCCTGGTATGCCACATTTATTCCTCCTCCGCAATTTCTATTCCAAATTCTCTCAGTCTTCAAGTCAATACCATGTTTTTTGCTCTGACTGCCAGCACAGCTAGCTCAGCCTGTTACCTGAGAATCAAGCTGTGCTCTTTCTGCTTATTAAAACATTGCCAACTGCAAAACTTCTGGAATCAGACATTAGCTGGCACTGCAGTAGGAGAGGCAGGACACCTGAGCACAACATGGTTCGCACATCCCAGCCGCAGGAGTGAGAGAGGGAGAAAAAACCCAATCGATCCATAAACTTGGCACACATGCCTCAGGAGGCCCACAGAAAACACCTACTTCCAGCACCTAGGTGCCATTTTTATGCAATTACTTGTCTGACTATCACTACATTTCATGATGGAGCAGCTAAACAGGGAGCCAAATAGCCCCTTACTCAAGTGCCAGCTGTGCTGAATTTCCAAAGGATTCTTTATAGAGAAAAAAGGTGAAAAAAACACGCAGCAAGGATTTATTTACTGTTGACTTGTCATCTCTAAACTGCTACACTTCTGCAGCATGTAAATCTGGCCAAGGTGTGCTCACTCATTTTCATACATGGTTTAGTCACAGAGAGATTTAAACAGTATCTTAACAAAGGAATGAAGATTTCTTTAAATAGAGGAAATGAGAAATGACAAGTGAACAAAAGCCTTAAATAATTCAGAACTTGAGCTGGGTTCAGAAAAGCATCACAAAGTCCACATGCTTATCTGGAGCTCAGCTGAAGACATGCATGAAGTCCCAGCATATTCAAAGCAGGCAGGAGCTCTCAGGAGGGCTCTCCAGTGCCACCAGTGCTGCTCTTCCTCTGGAAACACTGCAGGCTGGAGTCGTCACTGCCTTGCACCCTGTGTAACCACTTACCTCTGCAAGGACTGAAAGCAGAGAAGGTGCAAAATGCTGGGGGATTGCAACACGCCAGCACTTTCTTTCCCACACAGGCACAGAAATGGGCAATGAACTGCTGCGAGATGCTCAGCCTGGTTCCCATCCCAGAAGCTTTATGGATGTCTAGAAAACATTTGCTTTCCTTGGGGGCAATATGGCTACTGGAGGCAGCAGATGAGCTGCCTGAGACAACTTCCTTTTTTAAAGACCAGAGTATATTGAACTAGTGAGTCTTCTGGGTTCTTAATTTCTCACAAATGAAGACTGCCCAGCTAACAGGCCCACTGCCTGGAAAACTGTAGTCTGATGATCTGATAGTTGTAAATTACCTGCTCTTCTGGTGGTGTCCAAAGGAAGGTCAGAGTTTGCACACAGAGGATGTCATTCCTGAGTGCTCATTTTGAGCCCACGAGCTATGGCATCACACAAATTGTATCAGTCAATTACTGGGGTGGCTGGTGCCTGAATCACAGACTCACAGGGCTGAGCCTGGACAAGATCTTTGGAGGTTATTTGGTCCAGCTCCTGAGTTCAAGCAGGGCCACCCAGAGCCACTTGCGCAGGACCATGTCCAGGTGACTTTTGAATACCTCCAAGGTTAGATACTCCACAACCTCCCTGGGTAAACTGTGCCAGTTCTCAGTCTCAGTAAAAAGTGTTTCCTGATGTTCAGAGGGAACATGATGTGTTTTAGTTTGTGCCCAGTGCCTCTGGTCTTGTCAATTAAAGAGACTGTGTGTAGCAGCCTGCAGTGAACCAAGCAGAAGGGAGCTAATTCCTGAATTTTATTCTAGTGTTCAGCTGAAGTGTGTAGCACAAAACAGTCTCTGGCAAAATTCTTTGGCTTGTTTCAGGGAAAGAAAGATGTGAGTCTTGCAGTTGATTCTGATCTGTGCTCAGCACTCTCAGCCACTTGTGGACGCATCATTTTGCACTGGACATGTCTTTAATTCTAGAAGCGTGAAATGTTGCCTTCAGTCAACTTGACAAGCATTTTTCAAGAATTTAGTCTTCAAACCCACAAATCTCAGCAGCAAGTACCACACAACTCTTTACAATTGGGCAGTGAGTAGGACTTGCTGCTTTTAATTATTTTTTAACATTTTCTGAAGGGCTGTTCTTTAAATAGCTGCTACAGCTGCCTAATTTTCCACCACAATATTGCTGGAGGTTGTTTATCTATTTTAATTAATTTATTTATGTATTTTTATTATTCAATTGTTTCTTCTCGGCTGAATGGTGGAAGATAATAGCCATGTCACAGTGATACAGTGCTAAGTCCAGGCACCAGCCCTGCTGATGTGTCACAGCAGACAGAACATTGGCAGTGGCAGGATGTGTTGGTGATGACCCCAGCCTCTACCCTGTTTTGGCCTTACAGTTGCCTTCCATCTTACAGGGGGCTGGCAGCCCCCTCCAGTTATGGCAAACACATGTTTTTTCTCCAGGTATAGAGCCCTGGTGCTGTGTCACAGCAGGCAGAACACTGGCAGTGGCCATCTCCACTGGTGGCCTTCATTGCAGTGGGGTTGGTGACATGGCTGGGCTTGGACGTTCCCTGTCCATCAGGGAGGAATGGGTTGGACAGCCTTGACCTGAGGCTGGGAGAGTCTCAGTCATGGAGGCAGGGATTGCTGGAGGTGGGGCTGCTCCATTCTTTGATTTCCTGTCTTTGACAGCTAAATCCCCAGACAGGGACATGGCTGGTGCGTGGCACGCACCCACCCTCTACTTCCTCTGCCACCCAGACAGTATGAAACTTTCTGCAAGGAACCTTCTACAGGAACCTTGACCTAAAGGTAAGGAAACACACTTATCCCTGGACTGTACCCTGTTATGGTCCTATAGGCTGCTGGAAGCTCTCGACAGCTGTGAACATAGGGAACTCCACATCACCCACTACCTTTGTATTCCATCATGGTCTACAGGCAGCTGGAAGCTCTTCACAGCCATGGACAAAGGGATCTCCACACTACCCACCGTCCTTGTACCCCAGCAGGATCCTACAGGCAGATGAAAGCTCCCCACGGAGAAAGGGAGCTCTGCACCACCCACCATCTCTGTGTGAAACTTACCTCAAAATAAATGTTGAGATTGATGAATTTATTGGCTGTTTCTTCTGGTTTGTGCTGCCATTTTAGGGAAATATTTCGGGACCCTTCCTTTTGCTTAAGTGAACCTCAATATCTTAGGGAAAGATTGACGTGTTACCAGACAGACTGCCTCTCTGACAGCAAGGACTCACTTTATGATAGCTCTTGGCACATGTCCCCTTTCAGTTTTTGGAAATAACACTCCAGTCTTTCACCGTTGTTCCAGTTTTCCTTTTGGGTAGCAGTTTTTGCTACCTCATAGCAAAACTGCTTTTCACATAAGGCCAGCATCCCTGCCCTGCCTTTCCATCTAAACAAAAAGCATGACACGAAAGGAAATGGCAAAAGAGCATCACAGAAGCCACATCACTCCATCTCCCCTGACTCCTTCCCCTTCAGCTGCAGAAGGACGACAGAACATGTTGTTCAGCACTAGAAATGATGAAAAAAAAAGGCAGCCTGGTTTCCCTGTGATTGTGGGATTTACCTCCCACATTAGGGGTTCCCTTTACTGGGAATCCATTGTGAAAAGTCTGTGCCAGGGTCACAGGAACCAGGAATGAGACAAGAGGGAGTCGCGGGCTTCTGTCTTCAGTTGTTTATTATTTCTTTATCACAGTTCAGAGCCTTAGATGACAACAGGCCCTACACATTTCAGTGACATGTGCCAGAAAGACATAAAATGGATGATTTCAAGGATGAGAACAGCCACCTTAAAATCCCAAAGAGCTGGGGTATAAGATGTACTTTTGAGGACACTGGCAGCTCAGCATGGAGGCTTTGAGCATGCTGTTTCATCCCAAGCACTCAGAGCATGCAGTGCACTCCTGTTTGCACAAATCTCTCATTACTGTAGTTTTCTCAAAAATTCATAAAAAATGCAGAGAAGAAGCAACGCAGCAGCGAGACCCTTAGGGAGAGCAGCCCCTTGGGTTTGCTCTGTGGGGTTAGACCCAGGTATGAGGCAGTTTGGAGCAGGAGGACCATCAGTGAGCAGGTAGGCTGAGGCACTCAGCAGTTTTGGGCTGCTTTGGACACAGCAGCCACATGACTGTTCCATTGTGCTTGTTTGTCCCATGGTCTGTTGCATTCCTGGCCAGAAAGCCCCTAGGCTCATCCTCTTCCTATAATCTTTGGGTAGTCTGCCTGGAGACAGAAAATGAGCTGGCTGTTTTGTTCTTCTTGCACAAATGCATGCCAAAAATTACTTTCTTGCATGAGCAAACTCTGGAGTGGAACTGGAGCAACATATCCGGGGGACAACTGTTCCCTGCTACCAGCTTGCAGGGTTTCCAAAGGCAGCAGATTCCCACTTTCCACCACACTGAGCTAGATGGTACGTCTCAGTGCACAAGAGGTCAAGTAGTATTTGCTTGCTAAATGAGTCAGGAAAGGAGAAAATGAATGGAAAAATAATTGCAGGGCTCAATCACACATTGAATAGGTCAGGAGCAAAGCATGGAGAAATAAACACAAGTAAACAGAAGGACAAGGCTCGAGACACAGATATCCTGCTGAGGATCCCAGCAGAATCACCCTCTAGGGGTGACTGGAAGTGGTGTGTGGAAATTTAAGTACTGCCTGTACACAAGGAGGACTATGAGTATCCTAGCAGCCTTTTCCAGAACCCAGCCTTTCTGCTGAAGGCTTAACAAAAAGGACTCAAACAAATGAACAGACAGAATAACACAGAATGCTGGCACCATCCTCTCTGCTGTTACTCTCTTGCCATGGAGGTGATAGAGCACAATATTCACACCAAGCATGCATATCAAGGTCCTCTCTCCCCAAAGCCATGTTCCTCAGCACCCAATCCGAATCCAAGTGCTGCCCTTGTGAAACAGAGTCACTAGAAGGCAGCAGACCTGGCTGGGCCTGCTGAGTAGGGAGGGCCTGAAGAGTAAGGCCCTTCTGAATCTTTGCAAATTGATAAATTATGTGAAGTTTGATCATGTGGATATGCTGGTGTTGAGGACTTTGGTGGATCCTTCCCAGCCCTGACTCTGTTGGTGTTTGCAAAGGGACATCAGTGAGATAGAGAGATGGAGAGGAACATTTGCTGATTTAAATGGTGTTGCTGTGGTGTAGTTGAGGATCTGGCCTAACCCTTGCAGTGAACAGTCACTAGAAAATCAGATTCTTTGCTTGGCAGCCTTTGTTTTTTATCCTCTGTTTCAGGCACTCCATATATAGAGGTATCTGTCTTCCTATGAAAGAAAGGGAAAAGATTCATTTGTTAAGTCAAATATCCATGACTCCCAGAGAAGGGAGAGGAAGTCACCTGAAGATCATTTATTACGGGTAAGTAGCTGAAGTTCCTCTGGAGGAAGGTATAACTGCAAATCTGTGACACAGAGGATTTTTGACAAGGGATGAGTCATCTCCTGTCATCCCTGTCAGAAATCTGGAATTAAGATCATGGACAGGTGACAACCCTGTCACACAAAGGCTCGTTTTATGTTGATTTCACTGACTGCTGTTACAAATCTCGGGGTCAGATTATCCAGAGAAAAACCCAGAGCGTCCCTATAATGGCTGTGATAAGGCATTTTGATAAGGTAGGTGATTAAACGACCTCATGTCCTTCTGGGAAAACACAGGCAACTTTGCAAAGTCAAAAGGACTTTGCTGATCAACACTGGCCCAAGAGCCAGCTTAAGAGTGCTGTACAGGGGGATTTTCCATTTGGCTTAAACTGGAAAAGTAAACTAATTATGTGAATGAATGTTTCCGGCTTCAACAATATCAACCTTTGGAATGCATGTGGCCAGTGAACTATTAAGTACAGTATATTCTGAGTATCCCAGGGGACAATAACTTACCTGGCATGGCAGCTAATCATTGCTACCTCAGCTCTGCCAGCTCAGTCCCTTTGAGGGGAGTTCCACCCACTCATAATCAGGCCATTCATGCTCAGTCATGCATGCAGCCTTCTCCAAACAGACACAGCGCTGCTAATCACCAGCTCTGCTCTCACTTAGGTGCCATGTGGAGGATGATTCAATACTAAAATGGATCTCGGCAGCACAAAGAGCCTGTCTCGTACTTCCTCCCATTGAAAGTGGCTGTCCCCTGTTCTGTCATTCCTCTGGGGCAGAGTGACCCTGTCAATGCACCTGCTGCTTGCTGTGGCCTGGGCTGGCTGCTGAGCAGCTGCACAGGGCTGGTCTGAGAGCTGGAAAAATGCAATGCACAGAGGGTGTAGAGTTTTGTAGGCATTGAAGTGTCTTGTGGAAGCAGTTTGCACATGAAGATATTGATGGTTTTCAAAGATTCATCTTAAATTCTGATTTTCATAGGTGACAATTTGGGATTGTCAGGCAGATTGGCTCTTGGCTCCGAGCTGGTCCTGCAGAGCCAGGGCTGATGCCATGCAAAGTCACCTGTCTGCCTCCACACCCAAGATCTCTGAGCTTCAGGCTGCTGCATGGGATTCCCTGTACCAGTGCCCGAAACAGGCATGATACTGCCAGGAAAAAGGAGACCAGATCTCCTCCAACAGCATTTTACCAATATTGTTTGTGCCTTCTGGCTCAGCAGGGGGGAAGGATGCAGATTTTGTCACCAGAGCTTTAAATAAAATTTCCTTCTTTCATATATTCAGGAGCCTCTCTTCTTCCCTCTCCACAGACCATAGCCCGAGCCCTGTTTTTATTTTGAGGGCTAGGAGGCATTTACTTAACTTTTCATCTTTTATTTTAGGCTGGAGTAAAGTTTTTTTTGCATGACTAACCATCCTGTCTCTAATGAGCAACTGTAGCTCAGCACCAAGGATCTGTTTCCCAGTCCTTGGACCTTACAATATTACCTGCAATTCCCAAATCTCGTTGGTGACAAGGATAGTAATTTCCTGGAGGGGCTAGTGAAATATTTTGATTTTGTTCAAAGTTTCTCCTAGGTGTTTCTGTTTCAGTGGTCTTAATTTTCCTTGGGCATGTCTATACAGGGAAAAATCAAGAAAGTTGATTTAAATTAACTAAAGGCAGGAGTTTAAAGTGAATTAAGTAAATTGCATTAAACCTCTTGTTTCACAAGTGGCCTTAATATGACTTAGCCTTGGAAGAGAAGTAAACCAAATCAAATCAAAGACACTTTAATTCTGACAGTTCCCACAAAGGGCTTTAATTAATGCAGTTTAACTAATCCACTTAAAAATTCAGATCAACTTTTCTGAGCAGATTCGTGTAAACAAGCTCTTACAACTGCTCTGCCTGAAATGATTTAGCTTGGTTGGGTAATTTTCCCTCAGAAAATAAATCCACGCAAGACTGACTCTGGTGGAAGTCCCACTGTGGGGGCTCGCACTTGGGTAACTCCATCAGCCAGAAAAGCTGGATGGATATAATTCCAGGGTAGCTTAGCTCCTTGTAATGCCTACAAGGTCCAAGCTACAGCGCTTTCATACCATTACACATACACAGAAATGAGGCTGCCCCATCAGTTTAGGAAAAAGAAATGACAGCACACAGCCTCACATCCCCTCCGTGGTTATCACGGAGTGGCTGCATTAGTGTGATTTGCACTGTGCTCCAACAAATCCTTGCACTGCAGCCAGGCAGGCTGCAACCCGGCTGGGATTTCTTTTTGGTGCATCAAGACCTATGTTAGCACAAAACTAATTTCCTTTTGTGGGCCTTAGAATGGTAGAAATTAGGGCATGTAGTGATTTTGACTTTTTTTCTATTTTAAGTTTTTTTAGCACACCTTTTATATGGCCAGATTCAGTTCTGGCTGGGTCATAGCAAAAGGCATGACTAACAAACAACAAAAATCACAAATAGCATTGGACAAGGAGAAAAAAAAAAAAAAAGCTGTTTCAGCCAAAACAGACATTTAGTCAATTTGAAGTATATCTCATCAGTGTGCACATCAATCTGCCCCATTAAATACTGTGTCCTTTAATTCCCTCCTTTAATTCCTTCTGCCTTTATGAACAATTCCCTTTGTAGCTGAAATGCCCGATGAAGGTAGTGCAGCCTCTTTTGCAGCAGAATATGGATATTTGACTTTCTCAATTAGCTGAAAGTCCTTCAGCAGGGGGCTCCCTGAGGCATATAGCATTCCTTGGCTGGTGACCCTCATTCCCTATGCTGCTTTACTCTGGCAGGAACAGCAAAGCACAGACTTTCCACCAGGGTTTCTTCACTTTTCCCAAAACTTGCCAGTCTGACAGCTTGAAACATCATCTGCTTTTTTGGGGGGGAATAATCTGGGTATTCCAAAGTGCTATTCTCACTGCACAGAGCCCCAGACCAGTCTGGGTTGTGCTCCCCCTTCTCTCACAATTCTCCTGGATTGTGTTGGATGCTGCATGCTGACAAGCTGCAATGCCTTGGTCTGGACCAGGGCAGACACCCTAACTGCAGTTATCAGAGCTCTCACTTTTCATTATTTTTATTAGGCTGCATCTTTGTGAAAGAGTACATCCAAAATAACTCAGGCAACTGCAATGCTCCAGCAGCACTGTACACAAAATATTCACTGTGAAAAAAGTGTCAGCATCACCCTCACTGGATCAAAAAATCATGTCAGGGAAGATATCAAAGCATCAAAATCTGCTTGCATAAAAAAGCCAAAAGCCTGAAGCCATCCCAAGCACCTTCAAACGATCCGGGAGTCGCACACAGAGCTGCTGCACAGTGCGGATGGATCAAGGGGTAGCGTGATTTCCAGCCAAACTCCTTCAGCTACTGCCATCTTCTCCAGAAGCTGTTTTCAAACTGTGCAAACTTCAACTTTATTTTTTTTTTTTGAGAAAAAGCCACTGCAAAGTGTTGGAAATCCTGCTTGATTCTAAGTCCCAGTGCCTGTCAGGTATATGTTCCTTTATGTCAGCAAATCAGGAGCCATCCATCTGATCTGAGTCAGAGATAAAATCTGTGAGGGAATTTTTTTCTGCACAAGTTTGCATGTGTAGAAGCAGCTTGGTCTGGGGATGGGTAATGAGTTCACAGACCTCCAGCTTAACACTGTAGCTCAGATGCCGCCTGGGCAGGAGGAACCTTCAAGCCACTCAGTCTGACGGGGGTCTCATTTATTTGCAGAAACACCTGCCACATAACAAACCTGAAAAAGCATGATTTTTTTTCATTTTTCCCCCTAAAGAATTCGCAATCTAACAGGTAAGTTGCACTTCAGGAGTCCTTTATAAATTTTCCCTTGCAACCAATTTGATTCCCTTCATGTGACACAGCACTGAAAGCCAATGAGTCCAGCAGTGAGACAGCCTCTCTCACCCTTCCTCCTGGAGGCTCTGCCCTCACGGAATAGACATGGAGGGCTGTGGATGAAGTGAGAACCAGTTTGCTACACAGTCCTGCTCTTGATGACCAGCTTGCAAAAAAAGTCAAAGAAACAGTTGCCGTTGCAGTTGAATATTTGCATTCTGTAATTTTTCTTCCTTGGATATTAATGCAGGAGGATAATTTGTAGGGAAACCCAGGAGATCCTGATCACACAGGCACTCCAGATGCTTTGTGCGCAGTGTACAGTGCCTGTGCAGAAGTCTTCCAGTTGCCGGAGCAAAAAGAATCTTCTGCTGCTCTGTAATAAGGAAAACATCCTGTGTGTCCTCCTTGCACTATTTAACTGTTCCCAGCAGGCCTGTGAAATAGCAGCCCTGTGCAAACACAACGAGACTGGGGACACAACTAACACATGCCACTTATGAGTGAGACAGCTGTCACCAGTCCTGCCCATCTGTTATGGCCACTAAATCTTCTTCACCCACTAAGGCACTTGAGCGTGTTTCACCCCAAGAAAATCCCAGTGTTTCCAGTTCTGGAGATTAAGACAAAAGAGCTAACTCTCATATTTCTATGGATTTGATTCTTCAATGCTGCTGGAAGGCAGAAGAGGTATTAATCACTGATATTGCATATGATTAGTGTTGGTGCATCATTTCTTGGGGATGTAGTGGCCTCCATCACTGTGCCATGCACTATTTTAGTCCTTTCCTATTGTCCTCTGCACCTCCACAAACCTTGACAGCTGCTTCTCTCACTGTTGCAAAGGACACAGATGAAGTAGCTTATGTACTTCTGAAATGGGGACTCAGTGTGTTTTTTCACAGTTTATCTTGTAGCCTGAAGGTCTCTGTCACTTTACACTTGCTGTTGGTTTTCCTTCCTCACTGTGCCTTTGGTATCTCTCTGATACCTTTTGTATCTCTCCACACTTATCTGTCTGTGCTGAGAGCTCCATTCTCTATTGTATCCGTTTATTTCCCTCTGTGTAAGCACTCATTATAGTCTAATTTCCTCTTATTACTTTAAATTGCCCATCTCCCTCTACTATGTTTTCAGCATATTTTATCTGCAGTATCAATCTGCTACCATTCCTGTTGCACCTGCGAATCTAAAAATTTCTTCAAATTTCTTAACTGGGGTTTTGCTTAACTCTGCCATCATTTTGCAATGNAAAGAAAAAAAAAAGAAACAAAGTGGACAGTCATGATATATTAGATAAATCTCATATAAAAGAATGTGGATTTTTGCATGTGTCAGTAATAGGAACAGTATCTCTGATAATCCCACTGCTGATATCCTATCTGCTATCCAGCATTGCTAGTCAACAAGTAAAGACAAACTGCTGAGGAGAGTCACAATGTTGGAAAGCCTAATTTTGAATTTCAGATCCTGAAGTCTAAATTCTATTTGATATTATTTATGAGATCTTATTATGTACCTTACAAATGCATAGATTATGGTCAGTCAATAATGAAAACCAAAACTTCTCTTAATCCATGAGTAGTTGGCTGAATGGTGATACCTGGATTTTGGGGCATTTAATATTTATTATTTTTTCCATATGAATAAAAATGTTCCTGCAGTCCAATCTCAGACTGAGAACAGCATAAAATAACTCTGTTATGAATAAAGAAAATATAAGCAGTTCCCAAACAGACTTGAATTTGGGATTACTCACTGAAAATTTTTAATGTGTGACTATATTCAGAAATTTTTATGTCTGAACACATGCACTTTCACAATTCATGCATGCACATTTAATTTATTATTGTTTTTTAAAAGAACTTTACAAAAACCATTTTCAGTGAGTAATCCTCCTGAAAAACCCTCCTTCTGGATGTCTATGTAGAGAAAAAAAATAATTAATTGAATAAAAATTTGGGAAGATGGGGGGAAGTCATGTCTGCACAACCAGAAATCTTGTTGTCTGGTTCCAGGGCATAGGTATTGTGGGGAAAAATCTTGACAGAATCTTTGTATTGATCTGATTAGGTGGTATATTTTTTTGGGTCAACCTGTTATCATTTTCCTATGTTTTCAAAAGCTTTCATTTAGATTTGAATGGGTGTTTTGTTCAACCTGAAAGAGATAATTTTGCTTGGAGGCCTTTTTTTTTCTTTTCCTTTTTTTTTTTTTTTTTAAATAAAAGAAAAAAGAAAAACCAGAGCTATAAAAGCAAGGAGGTAGAAACAGCCCAAAGCTGAGGTGATCTGAGACAGCTCCAAATGTGGATTATGGAGGAAATAATGCAAGTTCACTTTGAAGAGTGGCTTCCTCATTGGGTAATATTTCTCCTTCTGGCTGTCTTCCAGTGGATACTGGGGTCAGGAGCTGAGATGCAGAGAGATGCACTCAAGAGGAGCCTGCAGCCAGGTGAGAGGGAGTCCTCTGGGAGTGCGAAAACGGGGATGCAGAGCTCTGTTCTGGCTGAGGTCAGGAGGTCAGCCAGGGAGAGGGGAGAGAACCGATGATTCCACAGTAACTTCCACCTAATTTTCATGGTCCACTGTGAGGAAAGAAAAAATACTTGTGAAAGCTGAAATAAAATATCACTGCTCCAGGTGAAACTAGCCCAGCTTTTGGCTTGCTCTGACTCACTGTATTCAACTATTTCTAAATGCTTTTGCGTCAAATCAGAACTGTCTCTGAAAATGTACATCTACCTTCAAACTTGTCTTTTCTGCTCCTGATCCCTCTCCCTCCATTCTGTGGTTATGTCTGGCTGTTTCCATGTTCTGTTTTGGCACTGTCCTATTGGTATTTTTCTCAGCAACCTCAAAAGAAAAAGAAGATAAAGATGAAGCCCTGTGGAGACGCCCACTCTAATCCGTGGCCAAGGCAGGGCTCCCTGTGTGTAGCCCAGCCGAATGGCTGAGTTACCACTTCTTTGGGAGCCTCAATCAGTCCTCATCCTCCCCTGCAGGGTGGGATCATATGAACAAAAGGCTTGGATCCTGCTCAAGCAAGTGGGAGAGGATATTTCCTTCCAATTCTCCGAGCTGTGGGGCAGGTAGGAGCCAGGAGCCTGAGCCTTGTGCTCCAACACACAAGCACCACAGGCATGCTGGAGCTCTACAGCACAACACCTCCACAGGCAGCACCTGCTGGGCTTCAGAGAAGGAGTTGGGAGATCAATAACAACCACCTGGAAGGGCAGTGCCTATTTCTTCTCCCCTTGGTTCCAGTCAAATATTGCCCCAATGTCCCTTGGCTTTAGTCACTCTAAAGGAAGAGCCCCTGATCCTCCTGGTGGGTGATCTGCCACTGCCCCTTCCCACATCTGTTTGAAGAATGGTGTGAGGGTTCACTCTGCACTTTAAACCTCTGCAGATCAGTGGAGTGTGTGCGAAATCCTGTGGGGAGTTTTTGTTTCCCTTCAGTTCCCTCAGATCTGGATAAGTCTGGATAATGAATGCAGCATTTTCAAGCTGGTGGAATTAACCAGCATTCAGCTTAATTAGGGGGTTTATTATTCAGGGAAGAAATCAACATGTCAATCAGGTATGTGGTCCAAAGCATGGTGTGGGAGGAGGTGGGCAAAGACCTGCCTGTAGACAGCAAGGCAAATTTCATGGCCACAGCTTCTTTGGGCAGCCTGACATGCCCACAGCCAGGCAGAGCTTCCCCCTGTGCTTGCACAGACCTCTGGAGTGGCTTTTACAGCAATGTTTGTCAGCATTCAGGAACTCCCTGCTTGGTCCCAAGTTAAGATTTACTATTCATATTACAATATTACTTAAGCATCCTGCATTGGCTCAGCTGGGAGTCACCTGGGCCGTAAAGGTGATCCTAGAATAAACTTAGTAAAGTAAACTGAAAAGGTTAGGCTGAGTTTATCTCTTTCTTGTGTGCATTAAGGAAACGAGGCTGTGGTATTTACCATCTTCCAGATGAGCAGTTGTGACCTTGGAGGCATTTCAGGTTGACAAGAACAGGAAAATTCCATTTCCTGCATGAGTCCAAATGGCAAGAAAAGCCCCAAAAGCTTATTGCCAAACATATATAGATTTTATCTATATTTATGGATGCCCAGGTCTCTTTTCCTAGTGATTGAGTGTGTGAGAAGGCGTTAGGTAAGTTCTTTCTCTTTCCTGCACCTTACTTCCCTGGAAGGTAAATTGCTGATAGTGATGGAATTTGTAGAATGATTAATCAGCTACAGACAAATGGAAATATTCAGTATGAAAATATGAGGTATAAGCTTTTGGAGAGGCAGAGGCTCAGCCTCTCTGTGGAAAACATCTATATGATGGGATCCTAAGGCAGGACTAAATATTGCAGTATTTGAAATGAAGGTACATGTTCCCAGACTTCACCTCTCCTTTTACCTTTCAGGATTTTACTGTTTTTCTCAACATTGTAAGTTCTCTTTTTTCCTCCTCAAGCTCTTATGCCTTTTGATTTTCCTTAACGGTTTTGTATGAGCTTTCAGTTTTCTGACAATCTGTTGTTTTTAGCCTCAGAGGTCAGTCTTCAGTCCCTGGCACATGCTTAAATTTTTGAAGATTTAAAGCTTATGAGAGCAGCCCTGATGCCACTGGTAGAAATACTCAAGTTCCCAAGTAAGGCATAAATTTAAGAGCCTTGTTAAATAGATTTAAATCTGGTATAATGCTGCAGAAGTAGGACAAGTTGTTTGGATTTATACCATGTGTTTGGAAGCAGAATCGGGACTTAGTCTTAATTTATTTCATTAGAAGCACCTCTAACACCTTAACAGATAGGCGCTCTGTTGTATAAATGCAGTTAAGGAGGATTATTTGAGACTTCCCATATACTGTATTTTTGAAGGTTTTCTGTCCGATATTGCAGTTGTAGCAGGAGTTGCAGAAAGCACTGTGTCCCCATGGTACATTACACGCAGCACTTCCCAGTGGCAGTAAATGTTCGGGCTTAATCAAAAAGATCACATTTCTTTCTATTACTACCTGCCCAGAGAAGCTAGAATAACTTCTGGCCAAGGAATACATTAGTTTAAATCTTAGATTTCAAAATGAAATTACACGCAAGTCTTGCAGATATGATTCATATGTCCCCCATTACTTCCAATCTCTTCCCTTTTCTCCTTCTAACTTGAATTTGTGTGAGAGCTGCAGTGCTGTCGGTAGTGCTGGCACTGGCCAGGGTCTCGGCAGGGGCAGGCACAGCATCCGGGCATCTCTTCTCCCGACCCATCCCTCTTCCCGTCAGAGATCGTTTAGCTCAAGCATTCCTGTGAATTGTCTGCTCAGCCAGAGCCACTCTTGCACTTGCTGCAAATCATCCTCAAGCAGCCACGGCTTTAGATTTAAATCACAGTGCCCTGCTCTCTGCGAGGCTCCTGGAGAGAGTTCTGTGGGCGTTTCAGGCCCAGTCCAGTGGCTGCAGGAGGATCTTCTGTCAGTTCTGCATCTCCCTGCTGTGATGTGTGAGTGTCCCAGTTTGGAGAAGTGGGATAGCGCTGGTACCCACCCTCTGCATGCAGCTGTCATGAAGATTTATGAAGTGATATTTTCAAGGAGTAAAGCATTATTTAATCCAGGTGCTGTGATCTATTGATAACAAATGGGATAAACATTGGGTAGTTAAATATTTAAAGCACAGTCTTTGGAACTGGACATCTATGGCCTTTTCCATCTCTGCTAATGTCTTCCTGCCTGTCCTTGGAGAAGACACATCCCTGTCCCTGCCACTCCTCTCCCCCCAGATTTCATATAATGCATCTATTTATCTATGAACTCTTCTGTGAGCAGTGATCTGACAGGTGCTGGTGGAAAGGCAGGTAGAGCAGGTTCTGGGTGCTCATGAGACCCTCAGGATCCTCTTTGGATGGAAGATTTTATCCTAGTCTAAATCTAGCAACAGAAAATTTCTCTTCCACTAGCTACCTTCAGTTTTATTTCTTTAAACTTTCTTATTATTATCTGTTCCCAATATTACATCCACTGTGTGACTTGAGTGCTAGGGGTTTAGGGTGCCACTGTGTCACAGCTCTAGAAAACGTCTGACCAAGGTGGTGGGAGCTGTATAAATGCAATGGCCTGAGACAGAGAAGATGGCTGGGAATAGATAATTTATGCATCCCTTCTGCTTTTAAACTCTGATTTGATGATTAGAAAACAAACACATATTCCTGTAGCTTCATCAATAAACCTTTTCACTTTTTAAGACAAACCTGATGTTCACATTTCTTCCTGTTTGGCGCCTTTCACCTTATTTCAGAGTTCAAGCCTACATATAAATATAGCAAGGTTTCTGACCCTTTTGTATCATAGCAAAAGATTCATAGAACAAAATTACTGCAGATGTACCCCAGAATGGTTTATCCAAGAGAGTAGTGTACATGGATCCAGTCAAACTGGGAAGTGGCCCCAACTCCAGCTATGAGAGTTCACTGTCTGACTCCTCCTGGTTTATATAATTCCTGGTTATAGATCTTGAGACGTGTCACATCTTTAGTGGAACATCCTACTTATCCATGTAAAATGTCTTTTTCCAGTTATTTACTCATGGAAGTATTTCCATTGTCCTGAAAGTACATCTCAGTCTGGTGCGCACTTATTTGGCTGAGATCAGTGGCACACTCAGCACAGACATCTTTTGTAAACCATGTCCAATGTACTCATATGTATTCTTTGAAGGACCACAACACAAGTACACTATGTCCCTGGATTCTCGGTACCAGCTTCTGACTCAACTGCAATGTGCATATTTTGTGATGGAGGACCTTTTTTCTGCAGTACTTAATGTTCAGTGAGAGTTTAATCAAGAAACATGAGTAATTGGCATTAACATCCACTTCTGAGCAAGAGAACAGCTTTGATAGCATCTATACTCATTAGACATTTCGTTCCAAACACTGTTCATTACAGTCAGCACTCTTCGTATTGGCTTCTACTTTGTAAATACAGCACAGATTCTGCTCAGCACAGAAGCAGGCCTTGAACAAACACTCTGTGGTTACACAGAAGGAAGAAGTTTTAACTGTTGAAAAGAAACAAATGGAACACTACAGTTACTTTAAGGAAATTTCTAAGCAGTGTTAAACACAACTGAAAGACCTTCAATGACAGGACACAGGATTTATTTACTGGCTGCCTAACTGAAATTAGTAGGATTAATTTTGCTCATGTTCTGAAATGAATCACTGGAAAAGCTCAAACTTCGACTTGGGAGGCCTGATGAAAGTTTTTTGGGCTGCGCTTATGGAACCAGAACCATGGCATGCAGTTAAGGGGCATCAGCCATGCCAGGAGTGAGATGGGAGGGAGCCAAACAGGTCTCCATGCTTTGCACTTGTCTGCTTATGTAAAAATCCTGAACAGAAAATGGACTGTACCAGCAGGTCTGCACCACATCCCTTGTCCTCCTACCACCAGAATTAGTACAGGTGAGAGGCATTTAACCACCTTGCAGCCTCTGCTTACTTTTTACATGCATCTTAATAGGAATTCATGAATAAGATTTCCTCTGTCCACTATGGAAATGAAGAACACACTTCTATGGTTACAATGCCAGGGGCAGAGTTTTGGTGTTCAATATTCTATACCATACACGTCCATGATGGAGGACGTGGTTTCAGCAGGAAAGACCAGGAGGTGGAAGTGGGAAGGGGGCCATCCTGCCTGGTCCTCTAAGAGAAGAAGGTACTGAGGGCAGCCAATTTAGTTTCCCAGGTGGTTGTCAAAAACAGCACAACAGAGTTATGCTGATTTTCAGGTAGCTTATAAAGTAACAATGTTGTGTTACTGTGGTATCTAAAATGGCCCTAAGGCAAAAGTTAGGAAATGTGCTCTGTGTCAATTCACCCCTACACTCTCTGATTAAATTTGCACCCAAATCAAATTCTACAAAGTCTCAAATTGTTTAATAAGTTGACTTGACTAATAGGGTTTTTTTATTGTTTGTTTGTTTGTTTTTTGTTTTGTTTTGTTTTTGTTTTTGTTTTTTTAACAGTTACACTGAAAATGTGAAGCAGTCGGAGCCCTGAATTTTGTAACTGTCAGTAGAACAGTCTGGGTATTTTATTCTACTGTTCTATAGTATTTTACTCTTTCATGGCTTTAAAGCACTACCGAGGGAACGTGCCACCTATTATTTCAAGTAATGCTAACTGAGCTCATGTTGAGTGAAGCACAAAAACATCAATTTCTTTATGTCAGTGTTTGAGAATAGTGTGCCTATGCAAGGACTCTTGGATCCCAGTTGCCTGCTGTGACCATCTGACCTGAATTTTTAGTCAGTGCTGCATCCTGCAGGGTGATCTGCAGGAGCCAAATAATTTCAAAGAGCTTTAGGCCCATGGCTTCCTGGGGGGAGTATAGCCAAGAGCCAGAAATCTTAGCAACCACTTCTCATTTAAGGAACTGCTATTTGAGAACTGCCACCCTAGATATTATTTGACAATAATATCATATAGGATTAGTCTGGTTAGGCTCTTCATCTGGCACATAGCACAGAAACCTGTGAAACTTGGCTTTGCTTGGCTTTGGCCAAAATCTATTTGCTCTGAGCTAAACATAAAATTTTTCAGGATAAAGAATATAGTAGTTGAGTGCCCTAGGACAACAGTTTCTCAGTTACCTTTACCTAGACAGAATGTTTTTGTTCTTACCAGCCTTACATTCTTCATGCTTGTATACCTCTCACTCTTATTTTCTGCCCTCAAATCATGCCATCTCATGCCACCTCAGGTGCTATGAAGCATATTTGGGATAACACATGCAGTACAGACCCTCTTGATGCTGTTTTCCTGTCACCCAGTAGAAGCACTGAAGGAATTAAAGCCCACTGGACAGATACTTAGAGATGCTGATGGCCACAGTCCTTTCCTTTGACACACTCCAAACATCAATTCTCTTCTTAGAAAGTAGTAAAAGCTTAGCATTGTTAGTACTGTTGCTGTCACTTCCTAGAAGCACGAACAGAACATGGGTTGTTCCAGCCAATGAACTTCCATTTCTCATCTCCTCTTTCTCCTCTTTCCTTTATTTTGTCTTCTACTCCTGTTCTTTGTTTTCTTCTTTCATAGAGATTCAGAAGGTTCTTGTGCTGGAGTAACAACTGACTCTCAGAAGAGAGAGAGTCAGTTGTTGTTTCTCAGTCCAAAAGTGTAGCTCTGATTCTTGCAGAGCATGGAGGAAGAAGTCTGTCAAGGGGATAGAAAGTGAGGGAGTCGAGCAAAAGCAGGAGGATACAGCCCTGATGGACCAGAAGAAAGAATGAATTCAAAGAAAGAGTGTGAAGGCAGAACAAGGGGAAAATTATGGAGATAAGAGCATAAATATCGGCAGGAAGAAAAAAACCAAGGCCTTAGAGACAGAGTTACAATAAAAAGACTTGAGGACTGTCAGTAAATAGATACACAATCTGAATCAATGGATCAGAAGCTTTAGCTGAAGTTCTGTGACTGTTAAGGAGAGAAGGAAAACAGGTAGCAGAGAGTTTGGAGCAATCCAGTTAACCAGAAGGGAACTTGACTCGGCTCTTCAGACTGCAAAAGCTCACTGGAACAAGGTGGGATGATCATGAGAACAGGTTTTCTTGGGGAATTCTTGAGGTTTTCTGGATTGAAATAGCCTAGAGAAACCTTTGCATAGCAAATTTATATCTGCTGACTTTGCTCCTAGCTGGAAATGCAAAGCAAAGTGAAATAAGTATTTCTTTTCCTCCTGCAATCCTCAATCATTGAAATACTGAGTGAGTATTTGAGTTTGGTTTAAATCAATGCTTCTCTGGTCAAACTTGCCACTTCTAGACAAAAATGTAAGTATGCCAAAGAGAAAAAAAGACCAGGAAAAAAAAAATAACATTACTGACAATAACCTTTAAGCAATAATGGATTTGGTTTCTGTTACACTCATATCTCTTAAACCTCCTAGAACCAAGTTCACAGCAGCAGAGTTCACAGGAAGGTGTTTGAATAAATGACTTGTTTTGTCAGAAGTTCAGAGCACTTGGTTCCCACGAATGAAGTAGAAACATCAAGTACCAGGTTTCTGCCAAAAGAAATGAATTAGTTGTGATGCTTTTTCTGATCCCATGTCTTTAACATGTCTCCTGTGACATCTTGGACTTTTTGGCTTGGTTTCCTGGTAGAGAAACAGTCAGTGACCACAAGTTAAGTGTGTTCCAAGGGTTTTGCCACAGGAACTGGGAAAAAATGACCGAAAACCATGCAGAATTTTCTTTTCTGTGTGTGCTGAGGGGAATAACCTTAAGAAAAAAATCCTCTGTTTACTCATGAAGCTCATTCTAAGCGGAAAAAGCAGTGAAGGATATCTGGTGTAGCTGAAACTAATTACAGTGCATCTTTCCAAGACTAAACAGTGGCTCATACTGAAAAAAGATAGTCTTAAATATTTTCTGAAACCATACTGTCTGCAGATACTTTCCCTGTCATGGTGGATATTGAACTCTGGCCATGTGACTCTCACAAAGTCAGCGTAGGCTTTTTTTATTATTATTATTATTTTTAATGTTGAATAGCTCCATTTTGGCTAAAAGAACCAAATTTGAGAGATGAAAAATACTGTTATCAGCACGATAACCTTGTGTGGCAGCAGACTCATGATAAATACGCCATAGATCTAGGAGTTCAGTCTGATACATAGTCTGGACCAAAGGGTTCTCTTGCAGTGTGATGATCTATTGTATTGCCCAGGCAACTGGATGGCATTAAAATGAATTATACCAAGCTCTTGGTTTGGAAATTGTCTAGTCCATTATGTTTTAAGTACAGATTTCTTGGAGGGCAGGAGGAACCTTGGAGAGGGAGAATGAATAGAAAACAAATTGTAACCCTGACATTCTGCCCTCTCTCTTCTCCTCTCATTGCCATTTTTGGCAATTATGGCATTATTTCCTCTTTCTTTGTCAAGGACTGGTAGGCTTTGAAAAAGGCTTTTCAGCTGTTGGCCTTGTTGTGATTTTCAGAAAAGGAATAAAAGAGTTGTTTATTCTTCCATGCCTGCACAGCTATGTCTGTGCTTCCTTTTTTACTGATACACGTCCTTTGCTTGCTTTCTGATGAGGTTTCATTAAGTCAACATAAGAGATGTGCCAGTAGATTGTCTGGGCTAAATCCTTGGTAATTTATAACTCTTCCATGTTGCCTCAAACCAGGATGTGCTGTATTGTTCAACCAAGGTCTATGTTCACACATTTATGTTTATTCATAATAATCAGATTTCTGCATGTTCTGGTTCTTCCAGTTGACTTGAGTGTAAGAAGGCCTCCAAGTTGTCAAAATCATTCTCAGGTTACTAGCCAAAGTAATTTTCTCTTATTTTCTCTTATTTTTGTTTTAATATATGCTAATTTTAAATACCCTACTGATTATCTTGTGCACTGTCAATTATGTAGCTACCACAGCTTCTGTGTTTCTGCTGCAACTAGAAAAGTTTTCAACACCACCATAAACATTCAGGGTGCATTCTCTGGTAATAGCTCATACTTTCGTGATATCAGATAGGATGACTCCCAGAAAGACAGCCTGATTTTGGCTTATCCAAGACACCCTGTAAGGCAATGCAATTTTGATCCCTTGCAGCCTATCTAACCCTGCAAACCCTGATCATTCAGACACAGAGCACACATACAGGTCTGAGCTCACTGCGTGAGTTCTGCAATTCATATCATTGTGTGGTTGCCATCAGTCTCCTCATCTCCCCCTCACCTTCATTTGGGAACAGAGCTCTTATGAGCACTCACTTTGCATTTTGATCTCTCTGGCCTCCAGTAAAGTATGCAATTCAGTATGATACCCAGATAGATCATGTGCTAGGCAAGGGTGAGTCACCCTCAATCTTAAATGTGCAAATTTCTTATTAAGTCTAAAGGTGGAGGAGACTCACATCTGTTGCCCCTGAATTCATATACAGTTGGCTTGGATGCACAAATCAGATATCCAGCAGGGATGCTCAGGTCACCATGGCTATGATTTTGCATGGAGTCCTTAAAACTGCATTCCTAATTTAAGATTATGATGCCTTAGTCACCTGCAAGAAATTAGATTTTATATTATCATAGTTCGGTTGCTTATTTTGACAGATGCCAAAAATAATGTTATAAGTACCATTTTCTAATAGCTCATATTGCAGTCTGCACCATTGGACCTGGTTCTCACATGGTTTATGTAAACTTTTCAGTGTGCAAACCCTATGAAGAGATGATCAATTTGTGTAATTTAATAATTACAAATAAAACCATACTTCAGATTTTTCCAGTGTCATGAGCAGCTGTTGATGAATCTACAAGCACAGAGTATCTGTCCATGCCCTCCCAAGGCTCTCTTGGAACTGCTCAGTGATGTTAAGCACTTAAACAGCAGGGTTTTTTGGAAACAGTCCAGCTTGTTCTGGTATTAGGAACCATTTAGCAAATGGTGATAACTAATTTAATTAACATCAGATGCTGATGCCATTTGTGAAGACGATGCCGTATGGACACAACCCACTGTTCTTTGGCTCTGAAGCATCTTTCTCTGATTTTTGGAGTGTTATGAGATACAAGCACTAACACACTGACAGCAATGCACAGTAAATGGTTGAAGTATTTGGTTATTTGTCATTCAACCAAGGTATTTTATCTACTCGGTTGTCAGATGCCATCAAGACCAGCAGTTTTATCTTTCTTGAAAGAATTCATTCCTCAAATGACTGTCTCAAATAATCAATGTTCTGAAATTCTTGTCACTTACTGTGCAATTTACACGTTAGGTCTAATTTACACACTTTGAGTGCTCAGACTATTGGTCTGCAGTGATAGTATATGTCTACTTCTTGTCAGTCAATAGAGGGGCTCTGACTAATTGCTGCTGTTTTTCTGCTGTTGTGGATTATGCCTACATATTCTTTGGAGCATGACTTCCATCTTCTGTCAGCTCAGGAGAAATATCCTCATTTAATAAGTTGCTTTACAGGTCAAGAAAATCCTGTTTGTATTTTTTACATCCTAAAATTTGCAGTTTCCAGCTAAGCTGTGGAGCTCCCTGCCACAGGATAACACAGCTACTAAAAGTTTATATAGTTTTTGGAAGACTTTACACAAGTTAATGGGAACTATTGTATTATTATTGTATTCTCTCCATCTGGCAATGGTGCTTGTGGGAGTCTGCACTGTCCCGGGCGATCCCACAGTGTGTAAAAAGTCCTTTTCTCTTTGCTGCCTTGCTGAAGAATCAGTCTGGAGTCTTTGGCTCTCGTTCTCAAGGCTGTTTTTATTATCTTATCTAATACAGTTTCTTTCTGCCCTGCTGCAAGCTTGCCCAGCAAGGGAGTTCGAGGCACTCTGCCCGCCCCCAAGCCCAGGCTGTCTTTTTATACTATCAACTACGTATTTAATGTTTACTATTAATTTCCAATCCATGACCCTTACATTACATTGTCCATTTCTCTGACAAACCAATCCAAAGATGTCACCCCGGCTTAAAAATGGATGGAAAGAAGAAGAAGAAATAACATGCCATGTGTAAAAATTCTCCATCTTGACTCGCAGACCTCCCTGTCCAGAACCTCAAACCCCCCTGTACACGGCTCCAAACCTTTTCCTTTTCATCTATAATTATTACTATTTTACTATTTAAACTCTGGTGACTTTCAGTTCTTCTTATAAGTTGGTAATTTGTCCCATGGATTAAAATCAAAGCCACAGGCATTCCTGGTGGCAAACAAAGGTCTCTGACCCTCCTGCCAGGGCTAAAAAGCCTCCTGGCCAGGGCCCAGGTCAGTCAGAGATGCCACAGGACCCCCCTGGGTTCCGACAGTGCTGAAGACAGAGGTCTGATGCAGATTGTTGTACTTATTTTGTCAGTCCTGGCTGAAGATATTTTGGATCACAGACTTGATCCAAAGTATGCATATGACCATATTTCTATCACTTCCACCTATCATGGCTTGTGTGGAAGTACCAGTTGAATCAGTAGCTGTTAAGTTTACTGCCAGTACCTCACATTTGACCACCATCAAAACTGACCACCTGGTGTGGTTATGTATAGAGATAAGTAACAGAAATGCTGCTGACACCTCTAGGTAGACTCCTGATGTCCCCTATTGACAATGACAACAGGATCACGATTAACTATAACCTTACTATTTTTCTCACATATGTTTTCCTCTGGTCAGGTTCATTCTTAGTGACCTGGATGTTTATCCCCTTACACTGTGCTTGTGGACATAACACCTGGCAGCTACATTTATCACACAGCTGGATGATGATTTCTTGTTTGACAGCTGAGGGGCCTTCAGCATTTGCAGTGGTGGTCCTGGTAAGAAGCCTTTTATAGGTAACTGACAGCTTGTACATCTAGGCACATCTCTAGCTGTGATATTAGGTATTTAGCAGGATTTGTGGATTCATAGAATCTGAAAGGTATAGCAATGAAAGCATTTCTGCTGGAATCCTGTTATAGATGAATATCTATGAAGAATATTCCATTTTCTATTTTCTACATGGCTTCTGCCAGTAACTCCAGAGTGGCAAAAGGGGCAAAGTTCTAAATTTTGCCTCATCGCTGCATCTCTGATTACAAATATTCTTGTTGATATACTGCAAGTTTGAAATCCCATGAAATCTTCTTGTGTCTGCTTGCAATGGAGGAAGAACTAATAGAATCTCTGCACAACACTAAACAGACCTGTCTCCCTGCAAACAGGCTTTTAAACAAAAATTATTTCTTATTTTATTAACCAACTGAGAGTATATCTACTGTGGGACTGAGTCAATTCTCCATTATTTCAAATTTGTTAATTCCCCTCTCTGGTCCTCCAAGGAGTTTTCCAGCACAGTTGTGAGAGTTTCACAAGCTCTACTCCCACGGCACATTTTCCTCATCAATAAGCAACAGAAAGAGAACAAAAATACTTTTAGTCTGCTGGTTTCTCTAACATTCCCCTACAGCTCTGTGAACACAGAAGGAGAGATCCTTCTACAGATACAGTAGCTGAAACAATTCATAATGTTTTCACAGTTGCTTTTTTGATTGTTATCTACAGACACAGACAGCAGTGACAGTCTCTAAGTCTTGGGCAGTCTCCTCATTTTTTTGCTGCTAAGATCCTTTAGGAGAGGGGACAGCTTTCTGCAATGTGTCCCTTGCTGCTGAAGGACTGATGAAAGCTGGTGGCATTCGGCTCTAGCTCTGAGATTTTGCTAGATGGGTTTTACTCTCTGAACAGAAACTCTTCCTTTCCACATTTAAATGTTTAGTTGAGGAAGGTTTCCTATTACAAAATTGATACACTACAAGTGTGATGAAGATCCAAGAAACAGAGCAGCTTAGATAAGAGCCATCAATGAGCAGAAATCCATCTTTGTTTACAGGACATGTAAATACTGTGAGAGCATAACTGATTGATAAGAAACTGAGGCAATATAATATTAGATAAGAGTAGGGATCTACAAAATATATTCCATAAAATCCCACATCCCCATTTCTAGAATCATTCTCCTTTTCCAATCAGAGTTTCCAGGCTCACCAATATTCAGAAGGTATGACTTATTAACAAAGCCCAGTGTTGTCTGTGTTTTTGTTGGTTGGTTTTGGTTTTGTTTGTTTCATTGGTTTGGGTTTTTTAAATTTGGTTTTGTTTTGTTTGGTTTTTTTTTTTTTAAATAAGCAACCTGCAAAGGTTTTTAATAATAAAACCAGTGCTTAGTCTGCCAGAGAGTAAAGCTCTCACTATGTTGCAAGTGCTCAAATCTACAGGAAGATGAACTCCTGCCCTAAGCAGCAGGGGACAACAGGTATGTGCTAAAGAAGGGGGAAGGGTTGGTTGCAGGGCAGTAGAAAGTGATGGTTTGATTTTTAAAATAAATGGTTTGATTTTTAAAATAAATCTGGGTTGGTTTAAATCTTCTCAGGTGAACAATACTACCCCAGTATAATGAAACAAAAAACTGCAGTGCTTAACCCTGGAAGATAAGAGATGTAAAAACCAAATCTGTAATGCACACAGCAAGCAAGAAATGGCAATAACTTCCTAGCTACGAGTCTAGGATGCTGCTGTCAAAAGCACTGATGGCATTTGATGAAGCAAATGAAACTGGAAGGAAAATTCAGAGTCAACATTTGCCCTGGGGTTTCTGACAAGTAGATGTAAACTGATGGTCATCAGGATCCTCTGCCAGTGGAAGAACATGTCCTGAGACATGAAATTGAGTTATCATTGACTAAATTGAATTGCAAGAAATTTGTGTGTGTGTGTGTGTGTGTGTGTGTGTGTGTGTGCAGTCCTTTGAACTGAAAGAGCAGATACCCTGCAAGCAGAGGGGAATGAAAACCTGTGGTGTGTTTCTGCTCAGACTGTTTCTGCCTGGTACCTGGGAACTGGGACCTATGATTTTCCTTACCAAGCTGAAGAGCTTAGTGTTAAAGGGAAAGACATGATCTAGTAAACTTGGAGAGACATAAATACTCAAGAAAATTTCTGAGTGCTGTGAAAAGAAGCCTTAGGAAGGAACTGCCTCCACTTGCCCAAGTATTTGTTCCTGTTCCAGAACAGAGCTCCTGTAATAGTTGTGAATTAAAATAACATGCAGCTGTGGCTCTTCTCTTACAGAGCAGTCACTCAAAGTTCTTCAGATTCCAAACTGGAATTACAAACTATTGACTTTTTAGATCTAAAAAGCATATTAATTCTTTGTTTCTGTAAAGCTTTCAAATCTTCTTTCGTAGCTTTGTTAAACTGGGATTTATTGGTGATACAACATCAGGAAACTTGCAAAGCTCCTTTATTTTTCTGAGCAACTGTTTAAGTCTGCAAAGGCAAGTATCATTATTTTTGTGTCACAGTCTGTACATGAAATAGAAATTTTAAATTAAATTTTGATCCCATATATATATAAATATATATACACATGTACATATTTATAGGTTTATAGATTTAAAATTTATATCACTTGAAGACCTCTTCCTCTACCTGATTAATGCTGTATTGACAAGAATATATTTAGAACTGAATGATAAAATATGACTTCTATTTTTCTCTTTATTTAGAGGAATACAACTGATTTCAATAGAAGTTGCCTCTGATTAAAGTGAGTGTACCAGAACAGCCTTGATGTATCGGGGTATAGAACAGCAAGCTGAAATCACCCAAACAAGTGTTTTCTGTTCAAGCTAGGATTTAAAAGTCCTGAAAATCCTATTTATGTAATTTTTATTTCCCTTTAACCCCTTGGCAATAGCTGGTAGGACTCCTGCCATAAGCACTAATGAATTTTGCATTGAATTCTGACTCTTGGCATTTAGGGCTTAATAAAATCTTCTTTTCCTTTATCTGGAAGATTCCTTTTCTGCTAATTGGTGTCAACATCAATCAAGATCAGAAGTGCAACAACACTAGTTTAAAGGCCTTTTGCTCATCTGCTTTATACCCCAAGTAATATGGAGCTGTAGTCAGCTTACACATAAAAGTGGCAGTAAATATCCTTTCACTGTAAAATGCACAAAATTCTTACAAACTTTGAAAAATGGTCCTGTTGCTGTAAATTAAAAGCTGCTTTCAGAGGTCTGTCAGTTACACATGTGGCATTTTGAGTGAGTGGGGCCGTGCTAAATACTTTGTGTAGCCTTAGAAGAACTTCCTCTAGAACTCCAAAACTGAGCATGACACTGTGGAGTTTTTGTTTAGAGGGGGATCCTCTGGAAAATGAGAGCTGGATCACAGCTCCACGAATGTACATGCCTGATATCAAAAGCATCTTTGGGGAAACGTTCATGCAAGTTAAATGCATCATTAAAACCTGTGACCGGGGTAGGGTTGGCGGTATGGTTGCTGATGGGCAGCACGTCGTTTCCATTAGAGGTGACAGCCCCTTGCTCTGTGCAAGGCTGGGGACCTTGGATCCTATTGAATTTGGGTTTGCCCAGGTCAGAAGTAAGATCCAGGCAATCAAGGACTCTCCATGAATCCCTGCAGAGGATGTTCAGTGCTGCACAAAGTGTTGTGTGTGCTGGTGAGACAGTGGCTCCTGGGGCAGTCAGCTCACCCCATCTCTGCAGGAACTGGTGGAAGGGTGCAGCAGCCCACCAAATTCAGATGTAGGGTTGCAGTGACTTCTCCTTCTGTCTGTTGAGAGATTTGGAATACTGTTATTTGTCTTGACAAGCCACAAAAGGATGATATCTAAAATAAAACAGCTGCCCATTACACACAGGCTCCTCCTGAGCTCTGATCCTCTTCTGCCTGTCCTGCAACAAGCAGCACAGAAATGTAATCCTTACAGTGGCCAGGGACCACAGCCTCTGTCCCCAACAGTAACAAAGGGTAGGTGTGTGTGTGAGCACAAAGATCAAGCCAAGCACAGGAGGAATGACTGGGAAAGGTGGTTTCTGAGGAATGGCCTTTAGTAATGACCCAAACCCAGCTCAGGGTTCCCCACGTCCATCACTTTTAGGATGAGTATGGAATTGAAAAGGCATGTGGAGATCCCAGTGCCTCTGTAGGGCCAGCACAGAAAGCTCCATTGATGAGTCAGGTGTCCTCTGAGAGACAATGTATTGATTAATAAAATGTAAGTGAAGAAAAAGATTTTTCTACACAGAGAATCAAAAAGACACACAGTAAAAACTTTAATAATTTTCTTTAAAGCAAGGGTAAATGACATGGAGGATATTTACTGCCATTCCTGTGGCTGAGCTGGGAAAAAGTACTTTCAGCCACAGAAGCAGTACAGACTGAAGTCATTGCTGACAGAGGATCAGGCACAACAAACAGCAATTTCCAGTCCTCCCGTGATACCTTGTGGCTCACACTGCTGCACAGCTCATTGAGCTGCAGCATTAGGGCGGCTTCATCTTGTTGCCCAGTGAAGCCTAAATGAAAAATGGGGAGCTTCATGGTACTTCCTTTGTTAGGTGCTACAGTGCCCATAAAGTATGAATATGCAAGGGAAGGACAAGCATGTACATGGAATCATAGGATAATTTAGGTTGGAAAAGATCCTTAAGGTCATCGAGTCCCACTGTAAACCCAGAACTGCCAAGTCCACCACTAAACCATGTCCCTAAGTGCCACATCTATATGCCTTTTCAATATCTCCAGGGATGGTGACTGCAGGCCTTCTCTGAGAAGCCTATTCAATTGCTTGACAACCTAGGGTGAAGAAAAGTTTCCTAATACCAAGTGTAAACCACCCATGGCACAATTTGATGCCATTTCCTTCTGTCATATCACTTGTGACTTAGTAAAAAAAAGAGGCTGATCCCATCTGGCCACACTCTGCTATCAGGGAGTTGTAGAGAATAAGGTTTCCTCAGAGCACCCTTTTCTCCAGGCTAAACAGCCCCAGCTTCCTCCACTGCCCCTCATAAGTCTTGTGCTCTAGACCCTTCATTGTCCTTCCCTGGACTTGATCTGGCCCTCAATGTCCTTCCTGAGCTGAGGGGCCCAAAACTGGAGAGAACACTCAAGGTTGGGGTCACCAATGCCCAGCACAGAGGGACAATCACTGTCCTGGACCTGCTGGCTACACTAGTGCTGGCCATGATGCCACTGGGCTTCTTGGCCTTCTTGCCCACCTGGGCACACTCTGGCTCACATTTGGCCACTGTCGGCAAGCACCCCCAAGGCCTTTTCTGCTGGGAGCTTTCCTGCCACTCTGCCCCAGCCTGAGGCACTGCAGGGGCTTCTTGGGTCATGGGGGCAGGACCTGGCACTTGGCCTCATTGAACTTCATAAACTGGTCTCATTCCATCGGTCCAATCTTTCCAGATGCCTCTGCAGAGCCCTCCTAGCCCCTAAAAGATCGACATTCCCCACCCAAGTTGCCATTGTCTGCAAATTTACAGAGTACACTCGCTCCCTCCACCCAGATCATCACTGAAGATATTGAAGACTGGGCCCGGTACTGACCCCCAGGGCACCACCAAGGACCAACTGGATGCAGCACCACCACGCTCTGGGCCCTGCCACCCAGGCAGTTCTTGGCTCAGGCAAAGAGTGCACCTGTCCAAGCTTTCTGACTTTTCTGGAGAAGGGACTGGAATGCCATTTTGACGCTGCTTCATCACACAGTGCAGTACAAGGCTGTGTCTGGTCAATAGAGCAATGGCAAATCTCTTGGTGTCCTGCAGGCCATTGTGCATTTTGAGTAATAGGTGCCTGGGGAGCAGGTTAATGCCAGGCACAGGCTCTGTTTGCTGTAACTCACGTGAATAGCTATGAACAGAAAGGCTGAACGTTGCGATGACAACACATCAATAAGCAAAAGCCACTTTCCCCACCTTTTGACATGAATTACCTGTCTTGGATACTGCACTATAATCAGTGCTTGCATCACCAGGAGGAAAATAAAGGCCAGTATGACCTTCTGGAGCAATAGGACCTGTTTTCCTGGACTGATGAGAGAGTCATTAGTCTGAAAAGTTACTTGGACTGTCAGAAACCTGCTCACTGTGTGATGCAGTGCCTTGGCTGAGCCACACCTCTGAGTTTAATTTATCCCTTTTGCACAGGCTGAGCTCTTTAGGGACTGTTAGAGCAAATGCAGGCATGATGGCTGGGCAGCCTGCAGCACTACAAGGACAACACAGAGACTGTGCAGAATCAAACAGAGCCCTTGGGGTGGATCACTGGGGTACAGAGGGAGAGAAATGGGAGGAGCAGTTTTGCTGGGATTTCCAGCAACCCTCCTGACCCACCTGGCTGCGTGTGCCCCTGCTACTGGGGAAGGAAGCAGCTACAAAAACAGTGGGACTGATTGTGCATTAGAGGGGCTTTCCTATCAACAACAAAACAGACTATTTTGTCTCCACTCACCTTCTAGGCAGATCAGGGCAGTCCTTAATGCCAGTCTTAGCTATTTCCCTCTTCATTTCACACATATTTCAAACAAACAGGGATGACAAAAGCATGCAATTTATTGCAACACACAGTGCTGGTAATTGTGCAGGATCTGAGGCCAGCTGAACAATATGCTGCTGACCTTAAATTGCTCATTCCCCTTTGCTGTTAAGTAAAAGAATAAATCAATGGGTAATTCCTTTCTCTCACCATACCTCCTCTCCCTCCTCCATTTTTAAAGCCAGACATCAGTCCTTTTTATTTAGTCATGACAATGCAACTAGTGCAAAGAAAATCTTAGTACCCAACCAATAAGTTTCGTTTCTTTTATAGTGTTGATTAGGTGTGCTTAGTGCCTTTGTGAGAAAGGCAGGATGCTAACCTTAGAAACTCAGATAATCCTATTGTCAAATATATTTGTTTAATAAAATAGGTTTGTTTCCTTTTTCTTAGGAGGACTTAGCTTGGAGGATTTAATTCTCCTCTAAAACCCAAACTAACCAGGGGATTGCTGGATGCCGGTGTGTGCTGTGGGCCAGTGATTGCAGAACTACCTGCTGCTCTATCTTGTCTGAGCAATGTGTGCAGCTGCAGCACAGCACAGCAGCTTGAGGAGCTGTAAAACCATTTAAATCCTTTGTATTCTTACCTGAAGTTATTGAATAGCAGGTTATTAGAACAAAATGGGGAAGGCTCTTTTTTAATATATGCAAAATATGAACAAGGTGCTCCTGCTGCTGTTGAGCGTGTTCTTTGGTAAGTGCAACTTAATTTAGATTTGGAAGTAGCTCAGAGCAACTAGTTCCTTCTTTCATTTATATATTTACACTTTCTGAATTGGAGAGTCTGGATTGCAGTGCACCTTCAGTGCTTCAAAGAAGTGAAGTGGCACACAGGGTAAGGGACAGAATAACAGAAAAAAGCCATGATATACAAGTATGAAGTTTCCCATGAGCTAATGGATGCAGTATTCTTTGTGAATTTGTGTAGGCATGTCTGTTTAAATATGTTTTTTTACAGCATCATGACCACACTGAGCCTGGCAGCACATGTGAAGTGGGAGCCTGAAGTGTGTTTGCTTCCTTCCCTCTCATGCCCACGGTAGGGAGGCTCTCTGTGTCTTGCCTGACCTGCTGTGCACAGGACAAAAGGAGCATAGGCAGGCAGCCACTTTATCTGAGCTGTCCATATGGGACCAGAATTAGGATTTCCTACCAGCACAGCGAACCATTCTAATAGTAAGAAATAAGTCATAGGAATTAAATTATAAATGTATATGCTGCCCTTAGGGGTTATCAGTTTGTATCACAGAGTATCCATAACCATTCCCTTTTGCTACTGGGCAGGGGAGGCCAGTTAAGCTGCTCTGTGGCAAATGAACTGCTAATATCTGAGACAGCCTCCAAGAGAAAGAGGCTTGAGAACATTATTTCAATTTATTGTACTGTGATAAAATATGAACTGCAGCAAAAATAGGAAAAAAATCTGTTTCAATGAACAATCACATTTTGGGATGCTTTTTTCCTCAGTGTTAGAAATTTAATAAAACAACTGGAAGTCATCAGGAAATAAATTATTTTCTGACTAAGGAAAAAGGTTTTGGGGCTTGTTCAGAAAAGCTGAATACCATTCTTACGTGTGTTTCAGATGAGACATGTCACAAAGGCTGGCCATGATTTGGTTCCTCAATGGGCTGTTTCCTTCAGGGCTATTTAGGCCTTTCATTTTGCTTGATATGGAAGTTTCTGTCGTGTTCTGAGCCTGTTATCTCGCAAAATGAACAATAAAAATAAATTAAAAAATAATAAAATACATGTCAACAGACCAGTTTCATGAAGCACAGAGCCACAAGATCAGTAGTCCTTGATAAGCAGTTGGCTATGAATTACTACTGCTGATTAATCCAAAGCCTTGCAGTGGCAATGTTTTCTGTCACTGAATCATAGAATGACTTGGGTTAGAAGATCAATTGGTTGCAATTCCCCTGCAATGGGCAGGGACACCTTTTGTTTGGCCAGGTTGCACAAAGCCCCATCCCACCTGGCCATGAACTTCTAGGGATAAGGAGTCCACAACTTCTCTGGACAACTTGTGCCAGTGCCTCACCACCCTCACAGGAAGGAATTTCTGTCTAATATCTGTCACTTCATTCTCCTACATGGTGTTCTGCAGATATTAATTTTACAGAACAAACATCCAGCATTTTATTTGTTTTAAACTTATCAGCCATTAAGTTCCCCTTCACTCCTCTCTCTACTGGTTTTCCCCCTCCTACTATGAGACAGAGTGAGTAATAAGAAACCATTCAGTTTGTGCTGGTTTAAGACTTGTCATCCTGTGCTTTATGACTTAGAATTGGTTTTGCTAGGAAAAGAAGCCACTGGGAACAGAGACTTATTCTCTGTTCAGAATGACAGCAGGATAGATAGGTGTCATCTCATGATGACATTTAAAGCTGGATGAGCCCCATGAGTGAGGGAGTTAAGTCTGATGTAATCAGTGTCAACCCTTATGAAGACTATTTTTGTCAACTTTATTTATTTCTTTGAGACATTGCTTTATAATAACAGGAAGACTGTAATTCAAATGGTTATGGGGTGTGGGCGGTTGAATTATTCATTCTTTGCAGAAGGTAGACTCCATCAAAATCCAAATGTGGCCGACCCGCAATACCCTCTTCCCTTCCCACGTGCTCTGCCCTGAAACATGAAAAGAATACTATGGCTCCTTCAATTAATCTGCAGGGATGGAAAATTAACATCTTTCCTTTTTATTTAAGGAAGATTCTTCATCCCTGAGACTTTTACAGAGACACCTTAATTGGTCATCTTTCCAAGGTTTCATTTTATTAAGAAACAATGAGCAGCATTTTGCAGACAGCCTATGTAAAGATGCTGAAGTTTGTTGTAACATGGATCTCTGAACCATTGAAATAAAGACTTGTGTGGGAAACTTGCAATAGCTTCTACTATTTAAATGCAAATACGCATACAGAGCTTTGTTTTAGATATCAGTCATTTGATACACCTTGGGTTTTGTCCCTGCCCTTAAATACCTGAGATTCTTTCTGAGATGCACACTCTTAAAAAGAACCTACCAAACAAAACCAAAACAACAAAAACCCCCAACAATAACAACAAAAAAAAACCCCACAACTGAAAAAACAAAGAACCAACCTTCTCCCCAGATTGTGCATCTAATGTCAATATTCCCTTTGCAGCATCTGTAAAAATTTGTTTCATCCAGGCTGGTCCCTCACTTTATCCAAATGGTCCTTAGGCCACCAACTGCTGCTGGAGCAGAGAGGCACATATAGGGGAATATACTGGAATATGGCATGCCAAATGCATTTGCCACAGCAGCAGCACTCTTTATTTCTCTGCCTCTTCCTCTAGAAATTTTGAGTGTGTTTAAATATTAAGGCTGGACACATATCAGTGTATCCCCTGTGGAGTCTTTCATTGAAAATATCCAAAACCCAATAAAATCAGCTGGTCCTTTTGATGTCTGTAAAGTGATTGCTAACTGAGGTGGCTGGGCTGGGAGACAATATCAGACTCCCATAAAGATAGCTACAGAGTATTTCCAATAATGCTGATAATTGTAATCTCCTTGCTGGGTATTCCATTCTGCTCACTAGCATATCCTTTATCTTTTTAAAAAAGGCTCTTCAGGAGGATTTGTTTGTTTTATTTCCACCTCAGTGTAGCATTGATTTGCTTTTTGTCTTAGAGAAATCCCTTAACTAAAAAATACATTGAGGTTACAGAAATCTATCCTTTTCCTAGGCAAAACTGTTGCTAGTACTGTCTAAACCAGAATTGTTTCATCTGTACTGAGAAGGGAAAGCGATTGCTGTGTCAACAGGGTGAAAACTCAGCAATTCTAGCATTTAAGGTTTTTTGCCTTAATAATGCTGCTCCACTTGCATCACCCTATAAAAACAAATGGAGAAGGACAAAAGATTTCCAGGTACTTTTTATGATGGCACACTCAAGCACTGCTGGGAATAACAGCTACTTCCAAGCCCTTTAGGATTAAGTTAACATGCAAAATAAGCTTACATTCTTTGCTTTACAAAGCAAACCCTTTCCATGCTCTCAAATCAAGACTGGTAAAATACAAGGACAAACGCCCAGCTCCTGCAGAAATATTTATACTTGCATTTAATTTTCACATCAGGTATCAGTGCTATTCATGAAGATTAAAAATGGAAGTAAGAAGACAATAGAGGTTCTCAGCCAAATTAGTATTGTCTGTCAGAAAGAACAAACTCTTTCAGCAGCCACCACATTAACCATTGGTCTCAGTCAGTTTTCCAGTGAGTAGCAGGCACTTTTCCAATTTTCTGATACATACTACTACCTTGGCAAGGAGTAAATGGGATCTTGCTCCAGGACACTTGTATCTAGAGCATACTTTGACTCCTTGCTGTGTTTGCAGAAATTCCAGGTACAAATCATTAATCACAAAGTCTGTCTGATTCTTGAATTATTTAATACAATATTTGAGCGGTTTTGAATTATTTAAAGCAATATGCGAAAGGTTCTCTGTGATATACATGCAGAGATTATTAAGAACCTTGCTAAACAGACTTAAATTGCCAGAACCTAATATCAGCTCCCCATGTTCCATAGCCCTAACTCAAGAAGGGAAAGAAACAAAATACTGTTGTCCACCAGCCTCCTGCTTTACCCTAAAATTTACTGCAATTGTTATAAATTAGTGAAATAGTTCTAATCTACCTCATTCGAAACTGCTCAAAACATGACAGGGAAAAATGGCCAGCACATTGTAATTTGGTATTGGTGGAGAATGGAAAAGCCAGGAGGTTTATCTGATCCTCCTGATCCTGTGAACAAGCAGATAGAACATGGCGACAGATTGCCTTCCAAAGTGCTTTGATCTTTTTCTTTTTTTTTTTTTTTTTCTGTAGAAACCAGGAATGAAAGAGCAAATTCTATAATGAATCTCATAGCTCTTCAAGATGCATTATGAGTGAAAAACATTACTTGGATCTATTTGAGAAATTCATTTACTTCCTTAGTCACACCCAGAACAAATGGACCACAATCGGATTAGTACAAAGGGTGCTCCAGGAACCAAATAGCAGAGCTGGACATCAAAATGTGACTTCAGCTTAGCCTCATAAGCAGTTCAGCCCACCTAAAACAATGACTTTGTGTACATGAGCTTATTTTTGGGTTACGATTATGCTTTCCCACTGAAATGGTCCTCACGCTCATTATAAAGATGGGCTGGGAGAAACATCCTGAACCCTGGAGGAGGCAGAAGTGGCAGCCCTGTAATTCTCATTGTCTGGAGAATCAGTTCCTGCATCATTCCTCCTTCTCTTCTTTTCTTACATGGCCATTTCCTAGGGAAGACGGGCACCAGCTCTTTAAAGGCCCTTGAGGAAAAGCGCTTATAGATTTAGAATCCTACAGAAGTGCACAAGGCAGGTGACCCCAATCTGAGCTGTTGTCTCATTTGATGATGCCTTCAGGCACATTAGCAGATACACTCTGGTCATTTTCTTGAAAATTTTCATCCCAGCCAAGCAGGTGAACTGAAATTTCCTACACAGTTTTTCCCTTTAGCTTCACACAGAGAAGCTGAGATTGTCCTCCAGTCACAGCCTTGCAGAGCTGTAGTTCTTTGGGCAAGTGTGCCCATACATCCTTTAACCTGGCCCCACAGGGACATGGACATTAAGGAGTAATTTTCAGTAGAATATTATTTTCCCTCTGTTTCTAAGTAATTTATCTCTGAAAAAAAGCCCAGCCACTTTCCCCTGAAAAGTACATAGCGTTTTCCCATTTTTAACTATAAAATACTGTAATTATACGGTGAAGAAGGGCAGAAGAGGGATTACTGACTTGTATTTTTTTTAGCCAAGTAATCACAATGGAAGCATTCACCTTTCTACTCATTTCGAGATGGCCATGAACCTATTATGTAGCCAACTCTAACACACCAGAGTAATATATGATGGTGAATCATCTTAGTTTATCCATTCAGCTTGCCCTGTGAGTTTACAAGGGCTGAAAATCTATTTGCTTTTCACCTCGATTAGCCTTGATTTAAGGGTATGACAGGAAATAAGTGGATGCCATAGTTCAGTGTCTCTCTGTGTGGAGTAAATCCTGTCACACATGGTTGCTGATGTTTCTGCTGCAGTATGGACATGGGGATGTGACCCCATGGGCATAAGGGACAAAGGAAAACACACAGCTCTGTGCCTGACAATAAGGCAGGCACAAAACATTCAGGATTTTGCCTACTCCTTGTCCAGTGGTTTGATTACTGGAGAAATGAAAGACAGTCCCACTGCATCTCCACATGGAGTGCTCTTGGGACTGTGCAAAGCATCAGGAGACTCTGACTCACCAGCGTGGGGGGTTGGGGTGTTGTCCCTTTCGTTCTCCTTACCTATAGAATTTTGTCCCATTTGTTGCAGGGGGATACTTAAGTGTATTTGCAAGACAAGGACTTGCCAGGAGGAAAGGGGGAAGGGGGAGGCAAAGAAAAAAACATTGCCGCATTTTTTTGACCGGAGGACACACTCAGAGCTGTGGTTGCTTGGAAAAGAAAAAGGAGTTCACCATAACCCAGGAGCTTCCGTTTTTTTCCTGCTGCTGCTGCTTCTNGGGTGGGGGGCGGGTTTCTGAGGGAGGGTTCTGCCTTTCCCAGAAGATACCTGTCTTCAACCCACGACAACCAGGAACTCGAATTTCTACACCTGTGAAAGGTTCTAAATATTCTGGGAGAAATAAGAGCATCTGGGGAGAGCTCTTTTGCCTGGTGTATCCTGCTTCCACTGGTGTAGGACATGCCTAGTTTGGCGATTTGTTTTATAATGTCATGTAGAGTAAGGTGCCCTCTCTTTCCCTTCCCTCCCCACAACTCCCCAGGCTTTGCTGACACTGTACGAGGTGGATTTTGCGCTGTACACTTTTTGGTCATTCATTCAGCATCACATTGTCTTTACTTCATGTTCATCCAAAATTACAACATTAAAGTTGACCAACCAGTGCCTTGTCTATCCTGAAGGCAATGCTGTCACACCACAGGTACAGCTATCTCATGTTTCTTTCTTTCTTTTTTCAGTGTTGCCCATAATCTTTAATTTAAGCAATTTTCAAAGCAGGTGACAAGTCCGGTTGTTGTTACTTTATGTCTTGATTGGTGAAAAAGGCCTTTATGAATACATTATTTTTCTTTCATGGCATCCATTCTCATCACTTGATTCCTTTGAAATTAGTTTTGTGTTTGTAGAACTTAAGAGCTATGTACTCAACATCCTTACAAAGATTTTCAATCAGACATTTATGTTAATCCAGAGCCCATAATATCTACCATAAAATTGTTTTAAGGGTAATGTAGATTTTCAAAGGCAAAATACTTTTAGTTCATATTTTCCTTAACTTCTGGCTAATTTTAATTGTCTGCTTTTTTTAAAGAAATGTGTATGGTTTTTTTATACAACATTATTTTTTTCCCACGGAGCCTTCTTTGATGTACACAAAACCAATAATACAGAGATAACCATCTTGTGCCATTATCATGGCACTTCAAGACTTCTTTGAATTATTTGTGGTGCTGGAGGGATTAGAAAACTCTCAGTTTGTATATGAAAATCTTTCATTTAATTCACAGAGAACTCATTCTGTTTATTAGACACTTTGAATAGGAGGGCACCATCACAAAGAAGAAAATGGCTTCTCATCTTTTATTGTAACAGCAAATTTTGTACCCTGCTGCAGCTCAGAGTGTGTTTTCTTTTGCATCATGGCTTCCTTTGTAAAGTGAAATATTTAGTGTGAAATTCTGACATTTTGTTCACATTCTGCAATAACAACTCCTTCCACTGAAATCAATAAGACTACTCAAAGGATGAAAAGTTACATAATATGTTAAAGGTAAAACCTGATCCCTCAGAATTAGGCTGCATTTCTTTTCCTTTTAGCCTGTTCGACAAAGTTGGATTAGAACAGCCATGAACTAGTGCTTCAGGCCATGTGAAAATGCTGCTGGTACCAGAAGAGCAGGATTCAAAACCAAACTACAGCCCCTGTAAAGGGAAAGATGGAGAAATAGAGAGGGAAATAATTACAGTAAGAAAGCCAGTTTAGTTATAAAAAATCTGCAAGATCCAAATGAAGCAATTGTGTTTTTTTGAAAAGCAAGGAAACAAACGGTACTGCAGTCAATTGCACAGTGTCATTCAAAATGGAAAAAGATTGTTAGTGTGAGAAGTCTGATATAGTTATGGTGACCTGCAGCTTTTATTTGATTGTTTATTAATAACAGAAGTATTTTAGATATCTTAACAGGAACACTTACCTACCTCAGCTGATGAATTATTATTGTGGTTTTGCCCAAAGCAAATGTGCTGAGAAAAGAGGCTATACACTGAATTTGTAGATACTGGCAGTTCTGACATCCCTCAAGGATCTTTCTTACAACTTCTTTTTCTGCTCTTATGCCTGAACGATTTTTTACAACAAATCACAGCACTTCCTCTACAAGGTGTTGTATCCTGAATGCTGTCACCTCACAGACCACATGTCCCAGAGGCCAGAAATCCACAGCAGAGCAGCAGACTTCCCACAGGCCACTCCCAGTGTCTGAGTTCACAGACAATCCTAAGAATGTTTTGTCCTCCTGTTCTTTTTTTAGATGAGGTGGAAGGATGAAAAAAGTGGCTGAGACCTTAACAGAAAGGAGGTAGTGACAGCCCAGCCTGGGGAGCCAGGGATTTTGTTCACTTGAAGATATGCTGAAAGAAATAAGCTATGGCTCCCTTCATTTAAATTTATTTATTTATCTTACTATTTTAATGGGGACATGTCACATTATTAATGTAGTGGGAGAGAAAACTTGCAAACTCCAGCAGACCACTGGGTATGGAGTTGCATGGTACTGTGCTTGATTTTGCAGTATGGATGTGACAGATGGAAGAGCTCATGCAAGCCTTGTGTGCATTCCTTTGCTAGAGAGAACGGGAATGTTTGAAACATTCATAGGCACATAAGATTAAGCCATCTCTCCTAACATTAATCAGGCTGGGTTCAGTCTGCACGAGGGGATTGGAGGAGTTCTGGTCCCTTCTGACTGGGCTAATTGCCCTGATACAGTCATACTTCCCCCTTAACTGCCTGTTCATCTCAATGGTCTCATCTTAACACCTGGATTCTGAAGTTTTGTTTTCTGCTAGTAAAACCCCTGATACAGCTGTGGTTGATGACTGTGTCTCTTAAGCTAAGTTACAATATACATGAATAATGCTGAGCTGTAAAACTGTGGCTGACACCAAGAAAGCTGACAAAATGGGAATGCTTTTGTCTTTAGGAATTAGCATAAGAAAGTTGGGGATGTGCATCAAGTTGATACTGCTAAACTTCCACAAACAGCTTGAGTTCCATGTGGCAGGATCCTGGGGATTGTAATTAAGATCAATGGCTTGTCATTTTAATGAATATGGATCCAAATCACACTTGGAAATTTAGCTTGTTGTGTCTCAGTGCTCCAGTTTCCTTTACAGAAAGCAGGGAAGCTAAAACTTTCTTTTTTTCAATTCTTTATTTCTCTTTTCCAGTGAGAATGTCAGGGCAGGAGTGTGTTTATTCAGTGCCTGCATCAGTAATGACCTGGACTTGGAGAGAGAGTTTAGATGAAGCTGCAAAGAGAGTAATGACAACATACTTGCTTTTCAGTTTCTTGGTTATGTATTGGTACAAATTTGATACAACCCAGCAGTGTTATAGAAGTGGGGCTTCTGCTTTTTCACACAGAGTTGTGATAAGGCATTTATAACAAAGGACAGATTAATTGTACTCTGGAAATGTTTTGATTAGCTCTTTTTGAAATTCCAAGCAAGGGTTTAGTCAATACTTTTTTAACCTGAACTAATCAATCCATCCCCTTCTGGAAAATTCAGTCTATTGTGTCATTCAGCATAAGGGAACAGAAGTGTTTTCCATGATCTATGTAATAATCAGTGTTTTCACCAGTTTATCTTGCCTTTCACACAGCAACTTTGTGCATTCCCAAGGTGCCAGATGTTTGCACCTCCGAGTAGGTGAAATGTAGTAGAAAAGGATGTCATTTTGATGACTCTCTTTATAGCATATTCCTACCAGTGCTCATTTGAGAATCTGGGATGACAATAGTAAATAATGCTGAGTACTCCTATACCACAGAATACGTGCAAAATTAAATTTTAGTAGTAGTAGGTTGAGAGATCTCTGAAAAAGTGAATGTCTACCAAAGGGAGAAAGTTAAACCTTGATTTTGATGAAACTGTGTCAAGCCAAGAAGTGTTCCCTAGGGAGAGACTCTTTCTTATCTAAAAAAATAATAAAAAAATGCTTCCATGAGTTGGTAAAATGAGATACCTAAATGGACTCCAAGGAAATGATTGTGGGGGAAAATGTTATTTTTTTATTTCTCACTACAGATCAAACCTAACTTCTAATTTGGGTAAATATTGAAATTCAAGAGAGACTTTGGAAAAATTTAATAGTTATTATACTTATCTGGGAAAATTAAGATACTTGCTATCCAACCTGACATTACAGAGCTTTTGAGATTATTAGAGAGGTGGAAGTCGTTTTCTCTTCCTGATATTTCAGAACAGACTGAGATTTCAGATTGGAGGTGCCTTGGTCTGAAGGCCATATTCATAAGGGCTCTAGCATTGTAGTTTTGAGGAAATACAGATAATATTTGAGCCAAAGTTATTGTATGTCACTTAAAGTAAAAGTTCAAAGGAAAAAACCCATGCCACCAATATTCTGGTGGTTTATATTGTGCCACAGTAAAGATCATTTACTTGTGTTACCTAACCTACTCCTCCTGGCATAGGATACTTGATGCCAGAGGCTAAACTTTTCTCCCCATATCATACAGAGCAAAACTCCACTGTATGACCTACCAAAATAGAGAAATATGGGTTGTAAACCAGCAGAATTAAACACCATATGTTAAATATACATTTTTGAACATAAGGGATAAAAAGACAAATATTAAAAGACATCCCAATAATAGCAATACATAAAATTTCTGATGATTGTCTGAATATTTTTAGAAAGCAGTGCATTACTGCAGTATGCAACTGAAATATCACCCAGTGAGACTTCAGCATAATTAAGCAATGATTAATCAATACTTAACTAAAGAAATTAAGCTCAGGAGAAACAATTAATTGAAGTTAAGTGAACTTTGACAGCTCATATTAAACTAAGGCTCTAATTAACAAAAGCATTGTGCATCTCTAAATGAAGGGATGTGCAGGCTTCAAGTGCCAGGGATGGGGTGAGTGTTACTCTGCAAATTTCTTGATGATGAGGAGTCACTGATGGAGAACTTCATTTCAAGGCTTTGAAAAGAGAAGATGATCTTTCTTTTGTTCCCCGTAATGCTGTTTGGTGACTTGTCTCTAAGTTCCGTCAGTTCAGGTGGTTCTCTGGAGGAAAAATGCAGTCTCCTGCTGGGTTTGCAGCCTAGTTCCGAGTCTTTCAGGCTTTTATAATCTAGGGCCAAGCTGCTGGATGAGGTGGGGGGCACTGCTGTAATGTCCATGACATTGCCAGACTCCACGGAGCCAGGGAGCTTTAGCCCTTCACATCACTTGGAGCTCCACAGCCTAATTTCCTGCAGGATTTGTGGCTGTGGAGAACCCCAGCAGGAACAGCAGTTCCCAAAGGGCTGTGGCCCAGGGAAGGGTTGTACAGGGAGATGGGGGGGGAGGAACAGTCTGAGGGACCTGGGAGAGCCTGACTGTGAGAGAATTTTCTTCTTCTCATGTCTCTCTCCTTGCTCTTCTTGTATTTTTACATTCCCCCAAAGTAACTTTCACTTTTAGTGTTGGTGAATGACATTGTCTATGGATGCAGTTTATTGACCCTTGTGCATGTGAGATTGTCCCAATATCCTTTCTGCAAAACTTTCTCATGAAACTACAGAGTCAGGACACCTGATCTAATAATTTTGAAAAGACTGATTTATTACCTGGAGAAGGGAAGGAGCAGAATATGGGGAAGAGCTCTAAGTGACCATTGCTGTCTCTCAGCTCTCAGGAAAGGACATGGCCACTGGTTCTGTTTGCAGTAGCCATACCATGTCCAACAAGCCCAGGCTAATGATGAGTAAGGCTCAGGAATGGAGGTTAGAGCCTAATCTCAGCCCCAGCTCACCTGAGAGAACTATCCCTCTAGAGAGCAGGGCCTTTCCTTCCTTGTTTTTAGAGGCACTGGAGAATGACAAAAGTCTGAGATGAGGGAAAAAAACAAAAGAGATATGATTGGCTAGTGGCTTAATTGCTCTGTTAATTGCTTTGCCTCTGGTGCTCCCATCCCTGCAGAGAAAGTGCCTGAGGGTTATCTCAGCTGTGTGAGTTCCCCTCAGTGATGAGCAATTATCTCCCAGGCAGAGACTACCAAATGTGGCTGTCACAAGATAGCTCCATTTGAAATGATGGATGGGCACAAATGAAGACAAACTTCATTCCCAGAACTCAAATTAGGAGCTGGCATATCCTCATTGGTGTGGATTTGGCCTAACTTTGTAAGAGCACGAATGTCAAGATGTACCTAACCAAAGGTTCAGGTCTTAAGCCCAACTCCACAGCTGGAGCCCATCTGAAAAGCCTTGTTGGACATTTGCAGGTCTGATTTACCCTTTGTTGAGGCCTCTACAGGATTGGTATGGCCATGGAAATGTTCTGGGTGCTCTTTGTGGAGGGGGCAGGATTTCTCTGCTTGCATTGACCAAACCTAGGCTAACCTGATTCAGTGAGTCCCCTGCTCCAGGGGGATGGAAGAACATTTGGAGTCAGGTGAGCCAGGGCTGATGGAGGTAAGGTAGTGTTCTGCTGCTTAAAAGTCACAAAGCAGGAAGAGCAAGCTGAGAACTTGCACTGGCTTTGCTCTTTGCACAGATGCGCAGCAATCCCACAGAGCTTCAGGTGTGCCACAGTCCTGCTTTGTGGGGGGAAGCTGTGCTGTGGAGGAAGGAAGATATTTACTCTGCAGGAAATTCCAAATCCTAATGGGACAGAGGAAGAAAACAAAGAAAAACAAAAGACCCCCCCTCCGAAATGCAAAGGTGACATGACCCGGCTGTGGCCCCTCAGTGAGGCAGTAGCAGGGTGAGGGTGCACACCCTGTGCTGTTCCCAATAAAGCCTCTCCAGTGAGAGTGCCTGACCTGAGCTCCCGTGGGTGGGTGTTCCTAAGCAGCTCTACAAATGTGCATTATTACCATGCTCCTGCCTGCCATATTTCCTCTTCTTTATTCACCAGGTGGTGGGAGCTGTCTCTGGCTCATCAATTAAACCCAGAGTGATGATTTCCAAAGGTAATGCTGCTTAGTGAAAGAAATTCATCCTTAGGCTAAAGGACAAAGCACAAGGCCTAAGTGTTATTTAAATGGCTCATAAAACATGTGCTGGCTCTTTAGCTGGAAAGAAAATCACCCTTAGCTAACATAGGAAATATCCTGCTTTCCTCTGCCTTCCCCAGTCTTTTCATGATGATGAATCTCTTTCCTCTTGCTTCCCATTATTTCTGTAAATGAGAATATGCTGTAACATTGCTGAGGTTGGGCTAATTAAATCATCTCTTTCTTATCTCATTGATCTGCATTTTAAAGCTGAGCTGATTAAGGATGAGAAACCATATTTGATTAGAAATATGTTTTGCCAGTTAGTTACATCAAAGGGTAGATTACAGGAGAGCAGAGGAGTTGAACTCACATGGCTACTCTTTCTCCTGGATGTTATAAGGAAAGAGAAACAACATGAAATATAAAACAAACCCCAAGACACATTTCTTGCCCATATTTCTTCACAGTAAATTATGGTAATTTTGTTTTATCTTCTGGATAAAAAAATAATATATAAGTGTGAATGTGATACAGAGAAAAATATTTCCGTAAGCTGCACAATGGATGCTGCTTTACCAAAAATCCAGCAGAAATCTCACTAAAGCTGCAACCCCTTCCTGGTTTTATGGCGGCATCAGCAGAGTCATTCAGAATCCAGAACCAAATGTTTACCTGGGCTGGCAGCCAGGGCAAAGACTCAGAGCAGGCCCCCTGGCTGTTCCTCTGCCTGGGCAAACTGCAGAGCTCCTGTGCAGTTTTTATGGCACTCCCAACCACCATGCCTGGTGTAACTACCTTATAAAGGTCTTTGTTAAAGTCCTTCATTTAGCAAAGTTTTTGATGGCTCCAAGGATGCTGCATCTGCAGCTCAGAAAGAGCTTTTTCAAGGAAGGGGGAGTTAGGAAAATTGATAGGAGGCAGAAGTTTCATTTTTCTTCCTCTCTGAGTTTTCCAAGAAGACTCTGCCACATTTAGCGTCACAAATTTGAAGATGGCAAAGAAACCTCCTGTCATGTGACCTCCTGTATTGGGTCACCATGCATCCATCAGAACAGCTCCTAATGTCTCCTCACTAGGGCTGGGCCTGACACAGTGACTTTGCTCCTGTGTGCCGCTGCTGAACCATACAAGGAAATGCAGCAGAGCCTCTTAGACCTCCTTCTTCCAGACTGTGATGGGGCTGTGCTGCACTTCTGAGGGTGACTGCAGGGAGGATCCTCCTCTCTGTCACCTTGGTGCCTGCACAGAATCACCCACGCTGCTCAGCTACTCCTCTTTCCCCATGGCTTCCCCCATGGCCCCAATCTGAACTGGAATGGAAACCAGTGCAAGCAGCATTTTGCTGCTTTCATTGCCCACAGCCCTCCTGCTGATGGTCCAGTGACTCACATTGTCAGGGGCTTAAGGAGCTCCATTGGAAGAGCCTGCTGTAGGTGGGTGTCAGGACACAACATCTGTCACTCAGCTCTGAGGTCAGGCAGTCAGGAGTTAGAGACAGCAGAGAGAATCCCAGAGATCTGGCACATTCCTTTAGAAAGGCTGCACAGCTGCAGCAAAGCATGGGACTAAGAGAAGGGAAACAGGAGTTTTACCCCTGAAGTAATATTGTGCAAAATTGTGCACAGTATTATTTTTATTAATTTATTAGCGACATGTAAGAGTTAAGTAGGAAGGAGTAGAAGATGAAAGAAAATTTTAATTTTCTTGAACAAAGAATGCATGATGAGTAATTAGACACAGACAACAACAGTAACTATTGTCCCTATATCAGCCCAGTGCACTTCTCTGAGTACCACAACCAGCAGAAATTGGTTCCTCTCTCTAGCTGCACTCCTTTTTGCTTGAAACATTCATTTCAGGGGACTGCATGTAGGAACTCGAGCAAACTTCATGCTTTCTACTCAAAAGCAGTAATAAATGAGGATAGCAGGGTACTTGCAGGAAGATATTTATCAAAAAACATATCCCAGACATCAAGACCTGTATGCACAGAAAAACAGCTTTACACCTAGTCATTAAAATGTGATCAAAAGCCATCTAAAACTAATCTGTACACCAATTTAACCACCAAATAAAAATACAGAGTGAGAAGAATGGTCAGCTCGTCTGGTATGGGGTTTCTGAAATGTCTGACCTGTAGAGGAACAAAACTAACTGTTATCAATTCATGGCCCATTTTTAATTTGTGTCACAAGTGAGGTGGAGCAAAAGCTTATTTATTTACTATGAAGAAATACAATGAAGATATTTATCCTTAAATGAGAATTAAAGAAACTCTGCAAGAGATTAATCACAGCATGCCACAATGAGATTTAACAAGCATGAGATGCATGTAGGAATCATTTTTCTATTTTTGCAGTGGCTATATTTGCTTGTATTACTGCTCAGAGGGATAATAGGAGCTCTAGTGGCATTACTATCGAAATCCATGAAATTTCCCTTGAATTAAAAGAATCCTTAAGGAACAACAAGGATAAGGAAGGTGACTCCAAACTACTGAGTCTCCCTCCAGAAGACTGATTGCTGTAAATGGCAGCTCAAGTTAGAAGGGATTGAATATGCTCAGTCCTTCAAAGAGTTGGCCTTCGTGCATTTCATTTTAGTTTTATGTGTTAGGCAATGGGATTCACAAGGAAAGTGCTCAGGATTCAGGTTTCAGAATTCACCCTCAGTTGTGAATTTACTTGCTTCATGTACAATGACCAAGACCACATTTCTGGATAGCCATCCAGCAGTGCCACTTCATCAATTAAAGTATTTATTAAAATCCCAATTCATCTTTGAATACAACTTCCAGTCACCTTGTTATGTACCAATTCCCCCCAAAAAATAATTGATAAGTAAACAATTATTCATTCTTGTTAACTATATGACAACGGAATTGATCCTATTTAAAATCTATGTAAGTTTCTCTTTAATAAATGAATGCAGCAGCCCAAATGATGGCCTGCATCAAACCCAAATTAAAGGCTTATTTATGATATTCAGTTTTTATGTTTATCCAAACAGGTGCTTAACTCCTAGGCCAAAGAAGGCCACCAGTACCTTCTAAGCTAATATTTCTTTTAAAAGATCTGTTTTGAGAACATTTATACTTTGATTCATTAGTTTCCTATGTGAGGCAATAAGAAGATGCCTATTTAAGAGACACTGGAATTATAAAAATAATAATGTCTGAGTAATACTGGGGGTGGTGTTGCCAGTGTGTATTGAGGAGGCATTTGAGTGAAACTGTTTTGCCAAGTTTGCTGGCTTTTTATTACAGTGATTAATAGAAATAGTTGTTCTCCTGAATTCAAGGTTGTTGTTCTCTTTAAGTTTACAAAGCCTGGTCAACAGGAGCTGGGTACACGTTTAGGTGTAAGTGAGGAGGCCACTGGCTGATTTCCTGTTCTTAAATGTAATTGAATATAGTGTGGCATTTCTAAGGAACAATTTTTTATCCCTATCTCATCTATAAGAAAGTTCCAAAGTATATTCCTTCCATTTATTTGTTCATTTTAGACTAGTATCAATTGCTTTAAAAATCTCAATTAGCTGTATCAGAGAGGCCAGCACTGTCGTCCTGTGTGTGATATGGGATTCCCCCATGTCTCTCCTCCAACTAGATAACTCCCAGAAGCAGTCTGGGAAACTCTCAACAGAGTCCTTTTCAGCCCAAAACTGTCTGCAGAATGGTGCTCAGTAGCAGCAATGTTTTTATTTGAGGGCAGGTCCCTTGCAGAAGCATGGGATTGAGCAGAGAAGAATTTTCTCTCTCAGAGCCTCTCCTCAGGTCTTGGTTGCACTGTGTCATGCAATCAAGAGGGGTGATTGTGTCTTTGACAAGGTCTGTGCAGAGACAAGAATTCCACAGAGAAGCTGAGACTTCCTACCATCCCTGGCTGCTGGGCAGACATGTCCGTGTGCCCACACATCTGTGCTTGCAGCAAATTTCACCTGGATGAATGCAATCATTTTCAGGAATGAGATGCCAGTCAAAAGCTTAGGAAATGGAGGCAATGCTTCCCTGGCTCCAAATGTTGCATGATCAATGGAAAAGGGAACCAATTTTGGGAGCTTGTAATCTTTGCCTTGAATAATGCTCTCGTTAGGAAAGCTTCTCATACTTGGGTGAGCTGATTGAGCTGGTCTGAGAGACAGAAAGTAAAGAATGGTATTTCAGAGCCTCTTCTAAGGTTACAGAATGACTGAGCTGTGGTAGCAAGCAATGAAGAAACCGTCATGCATGTTCCCTTAATCTGAAACCCCTCCTGAATGTTCATCTCAGGGCCAATATCTGTAAGGAACATCTGGTAATGGCAAAGGGTTGTGGGAAACTGGAACTCGCAGTTTGATCCTTTAGCATATCTAATTATTAAATTGATTTCAAAAGAGAAGGAATATTTAATATGTCTAATTGAAGCAGGAGATGGTGCTTTCAGTTTAGCAGAGCTTCCTCAAAGGGTTGCATAAAGTCTAAAATAATTACTCATCTTTTTAAATTTGTGATTTCCTTATTACCAACCCTACCATAGCTGAAATATCACACATTTTACATTTTCTGGGATAACATGCAGCACAACATTTCGTGGCTGTTTTAACAAGCCTAGTAACTCATTGCAAAAGAATCCCCAAAACAAACCTTGTCTGCAGACTGGGTAAAATAAGCGATAAATGCAGGGTGAAAACATTTAAATGGCAGGCAAAGCCCACTGTAAAGGAAACCTCCATGGGAATAAAAGAAAAGCTTTGAACTCCTGTGAGTGATAACAGTTTTAAAATCTTAATGCCAATCCCCTGCCTAGTAGGGCAACAGCCTTTGCAAGCACAGGTCAGTGCTCCAGCTGCTGACTTCGTGTGTCCAGCCAATTCTTGTCCTTTATTTTCCTGGTGTGCTAAAGCTGATGAGGGACAGAGGCTGATTGAAGACTGCAGAGCCCAATTTTTCAAAGACCAAGTGTTATTTAATGTTCAGCTGGAAATCTGTATGTGGATTTAAGTCTGGGCTGATACTTTAATAATTACTCTGGCTGTTATGTTTCCCCAGAAAGAGGTCAATCCAAGGGTTGTGTTTGACTCTGAAGCCAATTAGAGTAGCTTCAGAGCAGATTTTGTTTATCATTGTAGTTATAACAAGTATTTTTTGTTTTTTTTCCCCAGCCTGTTGGGCTATCTAAAGTGTGACAAGGGATATTTCTTAACAACAGTTGGAGACGTTTGAGGGAGCAAAGACTGACTGATTAGACTCAACTTGTCATTTTCTGATGAAATATTTTGAACAAAAGGTAACTCAGGCATGTGGTTAATGATAGTTTTGAAGAACACAAAGGGAAAATATGCGTAAAGTTAAAAGTTTATTAGTGTTGTAGATTAAAAAATAGATTGGAAATCAACTGGAAAGGTAAGTAAGAGAGCGTTAAAATAATGCAGATGCTATAAAACAAGCCACAGTTGCTTTGCTTTTTATAAGGCATCTTTATATATACTGCTATGAAAAATCCTGCTTCAGCTTTTTTAGGAAATAGTAAAATCAGGTGTGAAATGAGTTTTGTAGTCTATGAAAATTGGAGGTTCCGACAATTGACCTTTGCTAAGACAAAATTAGTAAAGCATAAAGTTTCAAACAAAAAATACAGAGGGAAAAAAAACCAGGCAAAAATAGAACTTCCATCTGACTTAGGAAGTCTAGGTTACAAATACCAGCTTTATTTTTAGGAGTAGTACTGGGACTCCCCACATCAGAGCAATTATTTCTACTATATTCTTCACGGAAAACTGAATGCTTCCACACAGGCTTTTGTTTTTGACTAATTGTAATTTTGCAATGAAACACAGTTTTGGCTGTTGCCTGTGTTGAGTCTGAAGGTCTCAGGAGGTGTGAGTGCTGGTGGCACTCCATCCCCACAGTAGCCCCACGAGGATGCTGCCAGACAGTTGTACACATTAACTAACATCTGATCACACAGGGGTGGCAGGTGTGATCTGTTCAAAGCAGGTGCAAATATCACACAGGGAAATAAAAATGGTCACCACTCAAAATGCAAACTCACCTGGTTTTGGACATTCTGCAATGGCTGGGGACATGATTTGATGAGAGGAGGAGGACACAGACATGGCAGCTGATGAGGGAAATCATGAGTGAAACATAAGCTTCTGCTGTGTCAGGGAAGATATTTTGATTGAGGAAGAGTGAAGAGTTTACTAGACTCCCTGAAAACTCCCCTGGAGTACTGATTGCCATGATAGTTAAACTTCTGCAAGAGAAATGCATTCAGACTGGTGGAGATTCAGTAAAAACCCTGTTAATTATGATAAGAAAAGCCATAAAGAATCAGACTAAAGGCATTTGCAGTGCAATAGAGTGTTTCTGATAATGACCAAGAGTAAAAGCTTAACAAAGAGTGTGAGATAGTATAAACATGAGTAATAGTTCCCCAAAATACTGTCAATCTTCAGCAAATTTCAGTTTAAAACTTCTTGAGCAAGAGGCATTATCTCTGCTTTTGATTTCTTCCAACAACTATTTCCTCTGCTGGATTTCCTCCCATGCCTTCTTCTACTCACTGTGCTTTCAGCTTGCTTTCAGCATGTCTGCAGCAGCAGGGATTTCTGCAGACACAAAATGTGGGAGAAACATCAGCTTTTGCTTCTTTGGAAACCAATCCTTTTTAATTCCTCTAATGTCACTAATTCTTATTTTAAAGAAGCCAATGAGCAATCATTTCTTGCTCATTGCTTTCTCCCTAATGGTGATCTGGGAAATGGAAGTGCCTGTCTTACACCACGACAGCTTGGCTTGTTAATTTTAACACAATTCAGAATGAGGGAACACGACTGCGATCTATAAATGGGCACTAGGCTACACACCAGTGAAGAACAAGAGCAGTTTCAGCTGAAGAAAAATTCTGTCCAAAGAACAAAAGAATATTGAGAATGAATAAATTTAAGTTGAAAACCAGAAGAAAGGTTTTAGCCATTAAAAGAGTGAGACCCTGGGATAGTTACCAGTCATGGATAGGCTTTGACTGAGCTGTATTTGTACAAATAGATCTATTAATTTTGAAGCAAACATCCTCACTTTTTCCTGGGAGCCCAGGAGATCGGTTGCATCAGGTGTGTTAAATTTTCACATTGTTTGGTTAGCATCTTTCAGGTTGCCTTTGAGACTCTTGTGTGAATAGTCACGACTCATTTATACGAGGATGAAGCATGGCCTTCTACTCATGGCTGCAGAGGTACTTGAATGAATGACCCAAATGCTCTAATCACTCAGACATCCTCCTTGGAGGGGGTGGAGACAATCCTGAGTGATTTAAAGATAGAGCATACTCTTAATTAATGAAAAAATGTCATATAGCACAATGGCAGAGGAGACCACCTGATGAGCTGGGAAGGCTTTTCCCATTTTCTGCCCTATTTTTGGGAATGAAAAGTGCTTTTAAGAACCTGCTCAGCTCTTGTCACTGCAGGATCATAACACTACGCCTCCCTCCATAATGTTTTATCCCCTCCAAAACCTCCTCTGATGGACTTTTGTTCCAACACTTCCCCCAGAGGACTTTGCTCTCCTGTCTAATAAATTTCACAGTTAGGAAGCTTCCTCTGATGCTTTTTCACTCGCAGCCACATAAGAATGGATAAAGAGCTGCCGTCAGACGTCAGAGATGAAGAATACTTATGTGCATGGGAACAGTCTCAGAAGGAGTGAAATGAAGGACTACTGCAAATATCAGCAGTGTGGTTACCTTTGCTCACCTTATATAGGAGGGATCTAGCTGGAAATGCAAAGGTGTGAATTTCAGCTCTTGTGAAAATGCCAGATTTACAGCCTTAAATAGCAAATTCTTCTGCCTCTCCACAAAACAAATATAGCAGGATGTCCACTGTGAGAGTTTTCTCACAAGTAGGCGTCAGCCCAAGGGTGAGAAATGGTAAACAGGCACCCAAGGTGGGGAAGAAGTGGTCTTTCGTCCTCTGAGTGACAGAAATTGAAGCTGGGTCACCAGTTTATTGCACTGTTGACGTTTGACACGGATCAAATGAAAACACTTGGTTGTTACGAATATGGGTTCATTTTAATGTGACAATGGAAGATTTCTTTTCCAATGACCAGCCACTGAAATCATCCTATCACCTGCCAGTGGATTTAAAAACAATGTCATGGAAGGTGATTTGGGCTGAGAAGTCATCTATAAAATATTTATTATAATGAGATATATGGGTTTCAGTCACTTAGTGCATCCTGCAGTAGCTGCTCGATGGGTTAAAGACCAAATTACTCAATCCTAATGTCATACACAGCTCTTGCACAGTATTTTTATTGCTAATTACTTGGTGGCATTATATTCACATAAAATAAGGCCAATATGGACATGCCTATTTGGGCAGCCAGGTTGGACCTTTCCTGTGTAGCTCTTTACCTTGTCAGTGGAGGTGAATCACTAGTCGAAGTAAGATCCAATCTGAAGCTGGAGCGTTTAATTACCCTTGAAAAATGGAAAGGTCAAAATAGGACAGGAATGACAAAGTCAATTGAGCATTTGGACAGAGTCCAAGCTTCAGTCCTCACTGTCATCTCCCTGTTTCATCTTTTGGAGGAGTCTACATTTAAGTGTTGTTATAAGAAGATATTTGCACTGTATTCTGTAGTTCTTTCTATCTTTTTCTCCTTTTTCCCCCTCTCCTTTCCTTCTTCTCTTCTTCCTGCTTTCTTTTGCCTTCTCCTCCTTCCTCCCCTCTCTTGCTGTCTTCTTTCTTACATGTGAAAACTNGGCAGGATAAGGGGATGAGGATCAGGCCCAGTGAGGGGATCGAGGATGACACAGCCTGAGATATCCATGGGCTGGCACTGAGATGATCCCTTGACCCAGCAGACAAACCCCCAGTGTGTGGGGACTCTTGCAGCCCTGCCACATATTCCCCTCACAGATTTTATCTCTGAACACGCACACGTAGGATCTGTACATCAAAACACTTTGCATATGCGCATCTGGTGCATAAATATGCAGACAGAGAGGCACATTGGTAGAATCAATTAAAAGCTCTCTCTGCAACACTTGAGTTTTGCTGATCGTTAATCACAGATATCTGGTATCTTTTTATCTCAAGTCAAAGATTCTCTGTCTCCTTTATAGCAATCAATACACTGGGGTCATCTCACAAAGTCCACAGATTTTTATTTCAGTGATCTGACAGGACAATAACCGTATCATTCTGACCCACGTAAGAGGCTTTGGGTGACACATGTGGAAGACTGCTTGTATTATATCTATAATTCATTTGCAGCTTGGTCTCTTGGGGGAGCAGGGAAAATCATGGCAGCTGTTTAACAACCCTGTTACAGCTGAAAGTAAGGGGAGCCACAATTCAGCCAAAACATTATGTAAAGATTGTGCTCACTGGGCCAGGGAACCCGAACTAACACGTCTATTTTTGTGAGAAGTGTTGGGGGATTTTTAATGACTGTAAGATCCTTGATTTTATGGCTCAGCCAGAAATACAATGGCCACAATAACATATTGTAGTGATAGTATTCTTACAACTACCAAGTCTTAAGGATGTGTGAAAAGTTACTGTAGAGTAGTAATGCCATTTATTAGACCAACAGAGACATCTCAAAAAAAAAGCAGATGAGTTTCCATGCACATGGTCCTTTCTACAATTCTCAGGCAGAGAAAAAAGATGAGAAACTTGGTAGGGCAAGGTGTAATTTCTCTCAGTTTAGCAGTATCACACTAATTGTTTCAGATAAAGTAACTGATGAAAATGAAGCCCCTTGGGACAGAGAGGGATGGGTTATTACTGCCCCAATAACCATGTGAGCAGCAGGATGTGGTACCCGTGGAAAATGGCAGTGCTGGACCAAATCGCATGCCACAGCATCATGGTTTGGGTTGGAAGGGACCTTAAAGATTGTTCCAACCCTTCTGACATGGGCAGAGACACCTTCCACTAGACCAAATTGTTTTGACCCCGTCCAGCCTGGCCTTGAACACTTCAAAGGATGGGGCAGCCAGAGCTTCTCTGGGCAGTCAGTGGGCACAGCTGATCCTACTCTGACTGCAAGGTAAACTGCTTTGGCTCTAAGAGTGGTTTAAAGTTCTGTGTTTCACCTTTTTGATCATTGGTTCTGCACACAGCTCGGGGAGTTTAGCTGATGCACCAAAATCCATTGAAAACCTGAAAAGCAGATTAAATGCTTCTATTCAAAGAGAGAGAAAATGAAACACTTAAGCTCAGCCCTCTGTAACAGCCAAGAAGATACAGAAAAGATCAGGGAGCAATGCAGAGCACATTTCTAAGCAGCTGCAGAAGTACCACAAGCTCACAGATCTCAGATGCTGTATTTGGGGCTTTTTATCCTCATAGAGGAAGTAGTAAATGTAAAAAAATATAACACATGTGAACTAAATCCTTAAATAGCTTTCACAGAGGAAGAGATGACCCAGGCTATGAATCACTGCCTTGGGAAAGAGGTGTGTGCAGGGGTGGTGAGAGAGAAGATGAATGGGCTTGGGTGGGCTGGATGGACCTCTGACCCTGGGCACCAGGGCCACACTGAGCACTGCTCTACTCTGGTTCTTTCTGGTTCACAGCCATGAACCCTGAGCAGAGTTCATGCACCTCTGCTTCCTGTTACTTCTCTGAGCTCTGCTTGAGTACTTTACAAGTTTTCCACCTGCCTTTGCTTGACTCCAGGGAAACCAGTGGCTCTCTGCCAGCTTTTGTCATCAGCATGGGCAAGGACAATGTTTGCTAGACAAAATAACTGGTGTCAAGATTTCTCTGTAAAGAAGAAGAGGTTGCTTTATTAAAAGGTCGGTTCTGCATCTAAGAGGTTAATAAGTATTCGCTGCGACTCATCAATGTCAAGACTAAAACCAAACAGGAAAATGGCAATCTCTTTCTCTTTTGTAAAGGAACTTGTTGAAATAGCAGCCTAAGTCTGTCCTCTGTTTACTAAAACAGCTTCGGAAATCTCTAAATCCATTTATCCTGAGGATTATCATCATCTGGTTTCCAGACAACATTCTCATTTCCTCCAGTGAGGTTTTCTGATACCTTAGGCCATTAGCTGTGGTATTGATCTTTCCTTAATACGTGAGAATTCCTACAGCAAAGGCAGCTCTGAATCTAAAAAACCCCAAGCCAAACCTGTTTTATCTGAATAGCCAGAGCAACATTTTGTAAGAAACAAAATTTAACATTCTGTAGTTTTGGTTTATAATAAAAATGTATCAGGGCAGGCTCTAAAGACATCCTTCACAGAACAGGCTGAGCCTGTTATCAGCCACTTGGGGAAATTCTGTTCCAGAAACAAAAGCCTGTGACATGCCAGTCCTTCAGCTCCTAGTCCTTTGGCTCAGCCCTGGGGAAAGAGATAATGGGCAGTGCTTGGGAGTGCAGCCTCTGAGATTTCACCTGGCTCTTCCTACCCCAAAATCTACCCCTCTGACAAATCCTGTGCATCAGTCCATAGAAAAGTAGTAACCAAGACTCTTATTACTCATCCTAAATCGTCTGGCAGGGATTGTCAGGATGGTGCTTCTGTAATAGAAATGGAGGGAAGAGACCTTAAGCAAGAGTCTAATAAAACAAATCACCACACCTTTCCTTACTTTTCTCCTGCTTTACAGGCCTGTTTCCCCCTTTGTCTCCCACTTACTAGACAATGTTGGAATCCCACAGTTACTCCTCTTTTAAAGGAAAACAATCCAGTAATCTTAGGAAGAGGGAGGTGACAGGTGGGAAAGGAGGTGAGAGTGTTTGGACCATTTGGACAGGTGGGACTCTATTGCTAATTCTAAACTAATGGAGCTTGTAGAAAAGCTTAACTTTCTCAGAAAAAAAGTTTTCTCTGTAGCTGTAATCCAGAAGGCAGAGAACAAAGAGTTAAATTCATTCACCTTAGCTATTAGGACAAACTTATTTTCCCAATAGTTCAGCCAGAATCTCTGTATAGACAACTCTTTTCCCCCCCACCTCATGTACCGTGTCCTTCAGCAGGTCTCTCTCTGTTAAACACGCGAGTCACCCAGCCCTGTACAGAGTTCATGGGAGGAGAGAGGTTCCCCCAAACACTGCAAAAAGAAGATTGACTAAAAATGCCTGTCATGGAATAGGAAAAAGATTGCTAGAATTTGCTTCTTGCCACTTTGGACTCCTTTTGGTGCTTGAAGCATAATTTTCAGCAGTTACAGAGAAGTGTGATTTAAAATCCCTTAATCAGAAGAACCCTTCAATGTATGAAAGTCTTCATTAACACCAAGGAACAGTCATTATGGTCAAAAAATTCAAATTTGGGTGCCTTAAGTAAGAACAAGTATACACTTTATAAATTTTTCAGTATGTTGGAGCACCTGCATATAACATTTAAGACGAGTTAATTACAGGATCCTAAATATGGATTAAAGGATTAGTTTTAGACATCAAATTGTGAAAAGTTTAGCTTATGTAACTTACCAGGGCCACGTGGAAAGTTGTTTGATTTAGATGTAAAATCACAAATCTTCTTAAACGGGAGGAAGGATGCAGCAAAGGATCCAGGTTTGTCTTCCTTGTTTACCACAAATTACTTCTTCCCAAAACCCAATAGGGAATTAAAAACCATAGGATTTGGTGTTCTTTTTCTGAAGTTTCATTCTTAATTTTATTAGCAGTTAGGAGTGATCCTGCAGCATAAGAAACCTAAACTCCAACCAACAAACAAACAAATCTCCAAACAAAGCAGTCATTTTGGGCTATAGACAGATTCTCAGTGTGCAGCCACCCTTGCCAGCTGATGATATTATTGTGTTCAGCTGCTGTTTTGCAGCTCTGAATTTGTATCCCTTTCCCTTTTCCCTTTCTGCAAGCATTTCAGCTCTTCTGGCAAAATGAGTCCTGTTAACACTCCCTAACTCAAACAGTAAAAATAGGTGATTAGAGTTATTTCAGCTAGTTGTGGTTGAAGAGGATAGCTATAACAGTGCTGAAATGGGGGTGGAGAACAAGTAATTTTTGGCTACAAACAGTAACAGCTTCAACATAAAGAAGAGAAAATTTGGAAAAGGACACTAGTTTTACAAGCTGAGCATACTGAGTTCAACCTCACAGCCTTCAAACTAATTACTGTGAAGATAATCTGGTAGTGATTTAACAGTAAATGTCACAGCAAACAAATTCAGGACTAGACTTCAGCCAAACAATCAGTGTTCTTTCCTGTGCAGTATTTTTAAACAAATACCTGTGCTTTTATTAAAAGTTTCTTTCTATCTTGCCTCTTCTTCTCCCAAATTGTGCCTATGAAAACTCTGCATTTTCAGAAGTCTATCTAGTTATATGCACTATCAGCCAGGGTCAAAGATCTTCTTTTGCTGTTATTTCAAGCCCGGTTGCCAAACAGGAGCTGCACAAAATGTCAGCCCGCTCGTGGCCTGTGAGGGCTGTACTGGAGCAGCACTTCAAAGAGGCAGCTCAGGGGGAAATTCGTTCTCAGCTCGCTGTGGGGGCCCCTGTGATTCACAGAGCCCCCGCTGGCGCTGGCGACAGCGCCGTGGCCAGAGCTGTGCATGGCTCCGTGTGGGGAATAAGGCTCTAAGAATTCACACAAATTAAACCTTCCTACTTCAAGCAATGTTTGGATACCTGTTGGAAATCAAAGCAACTCATATCTCCCTATTATGCAAATAACACAATGAGGGGGCTGGAGCAGCAATGTGGTCAGTAAGGCATTCCCCATCGTACTCACCTGCGGCTGGCGTTACGTGGTCCGTGAGAATGTTACAGCAAAACCCCTCAAAGTTCTTATGGCAGCCTGGAACAAACATCTTTAAACTAGTACAGTGAAAATCAGAAGACATGGGGTAAAATCATGTTCCTTTTGAAATATATGATTCCATTAAGATAAAATATTTATAGAAATTAGATCAGCTAATGAGGATCTCATTTTGGAGAAAACTCATAAAATGCCAGTCATATCAGGGTACATTTTTCTCCCTTCTGGAACAAAAATTTCTAAAGGGAAAGTTAATGAAACAAAGAAACTTGAATTAATATAATTCATGACACATAATAAAAATATTGAAAACAAAATGTTGATTTTTCTTTCTCAAATGGAGTTTGTGGATCACCCCCAATAAAGGTATTTTGGGGGGGAAAGGAAAATTTACTTTCAGTGAGAATATCTACCTTATATTGTATCACTCTGAAATAAATTTTATTACCAAATTTCCTCACAGAGGAGAAATATTCCCATAACATAACACAAACCTCTGTTACATGGACACGGGCAGCAGTGCTGGGTCAGCTGCAAAGGAAGGGTTATTTCTGGAGAAGAAGTTTTGCATTTCCTTTGGTGCTCCTCTGTGATTAGGGACCCTGAGCGATGAGAGGAGGCGACTTATCTTGAGAAGCTGATGAGGTTATCACTGCCAGTTCATCTCCCCCTTCTTCCCTCCCCAGTCTGCCCTACTTTACCCTCATCCCACTCACCAATAACTAAACTACTTTTCAAATGGCACCAGGACCACAGGGCAGAATTTTAAGGAAAGCAGAGTTGGCAGTGAGTTTCCATAAAATGTGATGCTGATGGCTGCAGTGATGAGGAGCCTAATGGATGCGCAGCTCGGATGCCTTGCTGTGAAGGGCAAAGGGGCTGCCAGAGGCAGGACTTTGTCTGTTGGCATCTTAATTGCCAGATTTCAGAACTGCACATAAAAATGCAAACCCTGATGCTGCCCCTGGCAGCGTCTTGGAGTTGGTCTGATTCACACCAGCCCAGAACACAGTGAAGAAAAGCTTTGAAAAACAGAGAATGATGGTCTTGTGGGGAACAGAATCAAAATTAGGAACAAAATCTATGAATTAACTGTAAATTTCAATAGCTACAGTAAAGCAGATGAGGCAATAGAAGGAAGTGGCAGCTGAGGAGTTGACTGTGGATCCCACATGGCGGAAGTCCACTTCATTAAGAGCAGACTAGGGCTGAAGTTTGCATAGGAAGAAAGAGAGGTAATGTAGACAATGGTACTGAGGGCAGTGAATGGGAATTACCATCTTTTTTTAGTGACTTTACACTGCCAACATGTACATCACAAACTTCTCTACACATGGGTTTTCCTGAGTATGAAATAGGCAGCAAATCTGAGCCAAGTGTGGCTGCAGACTTGCAGCAGGGCCTGAGGCAGGACCTTGCACACGTCAGGGAGTGGGAGCTGCCCAGGGCTTGGAATAGCATAGCTTTTGGAAACCCATAATTGGAAGGCCAGTTTGTAGACTGCAACTTGCTTAAAGTCCTCAACTAGAAAATTTTATTTGACCATTTGTATCTTCCAAGAAAAAGAAAAAAAATTCTGCAGCTATACCAGATGCAAGACTAGGTGAGCTCTTGGAAGCAGAAGTTGTCCAGGAGGTTGTGCATACTCCATCCCTGGAAGTTTTTAAGGCTTAACTCAATAAAGCCCCAAACAACCTCCCCTGATTCCAGAGCTGACCCTGCTCTGTGTAGGAGGCTGGGTTAGAGAGCTCCTGAGGTATTTTCTAGGCTGAATTATCCTATGTTTCTCTTCTTATTTTCTAGTACCAATAAAAGCGAAACAGTACCAAATTACGAGCAAGAGAATTTATGCAATTACTTATTGGTCCCTTGGTGCTGCTAATGAGTGCAGAAACATAAAAGATCCCACACCCTCCCCAGAGGATCTTGGAGCTGGATCTGAGGAGAGGATGGCTCATATGCAGGGTATGATTCTTCAGGGGTTTGGCAGCATCAGTCCCCACTCGGTGCACCAGTCAAAGACTCAAGGCTTTCTGCTGTGCTTTTCATACCACCCTACACACTCCCTTCTCCCATTGTAACTTCAGCTGTGAGATGCAGTGAAGTCTTCCTTTCACCTCCCTGTCAATATTTATTGTGCATGTGTAATTTGAATATTTTAAGATAATGAAATAAAATTCCTGTCTGCATTCATCAAGCCCGATACATCAGCAGCATAAAATCTGAATACAGAACAACTTAAAACTACCAAAGGAGATAGTGAAATAGATGAACCTCTGTGTAATAAATGAACAACCTCTTAGTCATAGCAGTGATACCAATGGGGAAAGGGGATTGTGGTGCCTCAGAGAAACCCTCTTCTGGCAATTGCACAGCTTCAGGGTTGGCAAACACCAAAGATTAATCAGAAAACAATCTTTGTTTTCATACTACTACCTCGAACATGTGGAAACACACTTGTGGAAAGTGTCATTTTAAGGGATTGTATCCTTTTAAAGGAGCAGTTTTATAGGTGAAGATCATTTTGGGTTTAAGGATTAGAAATGGTCTGCTACGCTTGAGCTGCAGGAAGTGACTTATTGTTACTGCCTGGAAAATGCAGTTCACGTGAAAATGATTATCTTTAGATTGTTTAAGTATCACTGGCTGGCGTGAACAGTCTTGATTAAGGCAGTTTTTAGGAAGCGCATTGCAGGATATAGAGATTTAAAAAAGCTGTTTTCCCAGAGCTGTCCACATATTTTGCAGGATAAGTCAGACCTTCCCTATCCCTTCAATATTATTTTGATAGTGATAAATTAATTTACATAAATTATTAGATATTGAGTGGAGAGACAGAGTGTGAGAAAGAAAGGAGAGGGCGTGTCTCAGAGGATTCCTCTGGGATCACTGGGGCAGGCTATCAGGAGAGAGTTGAAAACTGGGATGATTTAAATTAGTCATTGGCAACTGAGAAAGTAGAACAATACCCGAGACACACAGTGAAATGTGGAGGGAAAGGAAAAGAAATGTCTGGGTACAGATACAAAGATGTTCCTGGGCCTGCATTAGCAGAGAATCCTCAAGTCCATAAGAGCTCAAATCACGTACAAAATTTAAGGAGAAAGAAACAAAAGTGAAAGTTTTATTATTATTTTCTTGTCATAGCCAAAACAGGGAAAGGTATCTCACTTACCACAGATTAGAATAAATGAACTCCTATCGGGATGATGGGAACCATTTTAAGCCATTCTGTTTGGTTGCAGATGTCAACAGCCCAAGTGAATTCATAGTCTTGAGAGTGGAATCTTCCTCGTGTTCTACAGAAGTGTGAGAGAAGCCAAACACATCACTGTCACATTGAAACCAGGGCCCTGGGGAAGCAATCCCTCCCAAAAAACTCCCACTGGATGCTGAACTGTGAATCATGTGTGATTTATACTTGTGCTTTGATTACAGCTAGTTGGGAATTATTTTTAGCTTTCAATTCAGAAATTAAAATTCATCAGAAGTGTTGTTTTTTTTTTCTCTGCTCCCCTAGAATTTAGATGCTTGAGTGGAGCAGATCCTCAGGTAATATTTCTAAGCAAAACCAGAGAAACATAGAAAAGTAAAGAAAAGCTAAGACAGTAATGACACCAGCTGGAAACTAAGTTTGGAGGTAGGTCTTAATCCAGTGCTGTAAGCAAGCAAGAGAAAATCTGAACCAAGATCCCTCCTACATCCAGTTTGGCCTATTGGTTATGCTGGTTAATGCAATATTGTGTTGTGAGTGTCTCTGTGGGCCATTGACTGATTTTCATCAGGTCATGAAGGGCTCTGAAACACTTGCAGTGTTGTACACCATCACTTATCTGAAGAGTGTCTCCCAGCCGTTTCTCAACTGGAATCTCTTGATTTGCTTATACTTATTTTTTTTCAGTGTTTGGCTTCAAGTAATGAAACACATCCTTCCAAAAATAAAAAAAGAAAGGAACAAAAACGGACGGAAGTACTCGAGTAGTCTAAGTTAACATAGACTCAGTAATTCATGGATTTATAGTTTCTTCCTCCAGCAATTCCTTTCCAAACACCCAAGAGGACATGAAAACTACAAAGTGCTTACAGCCCCTTCCTTGTATTTAGAATCCCTCTAGCAAGGCTTTACATTTGCATTTTTTATCCCCTTCTCTCTCTTGTCTGATTGTGGTTGTAAAAGAGAAGACTAAGTGCCTGTGTTTGACTTCTAACTTCACCTCTGCAGCGTGCAATCAGAAGTGTTTTTCAGGCAGAAAGAACACTGGTGAAGTCTCATGTTTGCCTTTTGTTCCACATGAGAGAACAGCGCACATCCTGTTGTTCATCAGCCAAGGTTATTCCTTTTGGCTGTCTGCTTGCTTCTCCCCTTACTTGTGCCTTAAACTCTACTTTATTCTTTTTTCCTGGAGTTTAACATGTCCCTGGTTTCTTTCTGTGCTTAACCCAGGATTGCCAAGGTGGCAGTGAGGAGAGTTAGTGGTGGGCATGGTGCTTTCCAGCTACCCTGACTCCTGAAACCCTCTACCTTACCTGATTTTGGCATAAAAGAGATCTCACATCTGTACACACACACCCCCTTAGTTTAGCCCATGAAATATTCAGGGTTTATGAAAGTATTAAAATTAACATTCAGAAGGTGAGATCAAGACATAAAAGTGGAGTCCGCAACTGTGGTCTTGGCAGTGCCATCCTCCTGAGCCCACGCTGGTTTGGCACTGCAGGACACCATGAGAACTTTGTTTCAGGGAGGAATATGGTTTTGAAGTCCAGGTTTGTTCCAAGTCAGCATGAAACCCAACAAAAATATTGATAAGTTCCATGAATGAAAAGTTCAGGGAGAAATTAAATACTTTTTTCAGAACACAACATCTCAGTTAAGACTTTCCATTTTTAATACACTGCATTTTTAAATTTTTTTTTGGTCAAGACTAAGCACAGAATAGGAAATGAAAATCCCTTGTTTTCAAATGTCAGAAATGGGACAGACTGACACTGCTGTCACACCTCTCCCCTTCTACACCTCCTCATCCCTTCCCAGATCATCCACATAAAATTTTGGCAAAAATAGATGAGATTTTCCATATGTGAAGTAAGCGACAAAAGCACCCACGCCAGGTTCCGATGAAATCCACTGTCATCCCAATCTGACATGACATTGCCAAGCAAGGTGATTGATCTGTAGGGTCTATCTTACAGTGACAACTATGAAGTTGTGAGATCTGGCTACCAACCAGAAAATGTACTGGTAGACTTAAAGCAGTGTGTCAGCAAGTCCTAAAGTTCTGCTTAGACCTGACAGTCTGTCATCAACTAAATCTTCATATCATTGCTGCTTTGCTTCACAGGGATAGTGTCAGGGTGTGCCTGTACTGGAGTTTGATGCTTGAGGAAGTGCATGGGCAGAACCACCAGAGTAGCAATTGTGCTGATGGAATGAATTGCTGTTCCAGAGCTAAGAGTCAGTTGGGAAAACTGCCACAGTTCTGCACTGCAGATGTCTGAGTTTCAATATCTGAAGGCTCAAAGCCTTTATCTTCTGTTACTTTATATGTCCACAAGCACTTTTTAATGCAAAACATTATCAAATACTGGAACAGCTCTCTCTGTGCTTGGTCTTGAAAACAGGACTGCCATTTTTTTTTTTTCCATCAAGGCTTGTCAGAAGTGAGCGCACGCAGGCTGTGGATTGTATGGGCAGCCAGCCCATCTGTTACATCCTGGAAGTGTCAGCCTGTAGTGCAAATGCCCAAGAATGCCATACTTATTGTTGGGTTTTCCTGGATGTAAATCTGTGCAAATGCAGTTTGGGTGCCCTGCAAACACATATGGAGCAAAAGCTGGCCCCTCTAGGAAGCATTTCTCATGTTAGGCACACGCTGTAGGGATGTTCAGCACATACCCTGAGTTTATACTCACTCTGCTCTGGGTCTACCCACACAGCAGCGCCTTTTCTGATACAGTGACCAGACACAGAGCCTTGCAGATGTCCTTCAACTAGCTCATGGTCAGCTGGGCTGCTGAGGTGACTTCCATCAGCCAAGGTGAAGGAAATACAAACAGGGATGGAACATGAGGAGCAGTGCAGGCACTCAAGAGTGCAGAGTGCTGTGGTACAATAAACCAGTGAGTGCCCTTTTGTTAAATTCTCCTCTGAGACCTCCAGTATTGCATCTTTGCCATTATCTCCTGTTCCTGTGATTGCTTGCCTATCCCATCCTCTTCTCCCAGATTTCTTCTGCCTCACATCTTACTGTCCCTTCATATGTGCCTTTGCTTTCCCCTTCTTACATTGACTGTACCTGCTGTCTCTTTCTTTCCTAGACTGGAAACCAGGCAGTGCATCTGATTTCTGCCAGATAACTCCATCAAGAGCAGTTTTGGGCATTTGACATCCAGGGATGTGTTAAAAGGCCACCTTGAGGACAGTGTCTCATTGAGCTTTCTTCAGTATGAAGTACCTTGCTGGTTTGAAAATGCTGTTCTGCAGCATTATATTTGAGTTAGATTGCATGTGAGGGGCAATCTGTGTCCCTCTCAGTTGGGGAAATCACTTTGGGAATGGACTGTCTCCCTGTCCAACGCAAGCTCATCTTGCTGTCCCAGACTCCTTGCTGAGGTCAGCAGCTGTTTGCCAGTGGGAACAGTTTCTTCATGGACTTTCTGGCAGACAGTAGTTGAGAAAAAAGATCTGCTGATCTGTCCCACTGGACACTGATGAAGGTCCTGGGAGATGGACTTGTCTTCCAAAGGAGAAAATCTCATCTTACACAAAGCTGTTCTCAAAGCCTTTCAGAGAAAGTTTCTACCACTGAATTATAACAGGATCCAGGGACAGAGCTGCCACTGAATTGTCACTGCCATTTGCTCAGCACTGTAATGCCAATCCATGGAGTTTCTCCACTCTTCTGTCCATGTGACACTTGCTTTTCTCCCTTGCTTTCACGACTGTGTGGGTTGAGGTATACACACTTCTTTGAATTATGTGTTTCAAGAGGCATCACTTAACAATTGCAAAGACATCTATTTTCTGGGGAAAATAGTAGAACTGCCCCAAGTGTTTTCTGTGTCAGTCAGCTGTCCAGAGGCTAAATTGCTTCAGCACCCTTTTAATCTTTTGTTCAAAAGTAACTTTTTGAAGGCATTGCTTTATTATCTGAGAACATTTACATCCTCAGTTGCAGACAATAGAATTTGTAGAACTTCCTCTATTACTTCCTTTATGAGAAAAAAAATAAAATTAAAAATATGACTTTTTAAAACTTTTTTGAAGGATATGGGTCTCTCCCAAGGAGTTTGGGTTGGGTTCTGTGATGCCAGAAGGCAAAGTTCAGTTTCTACATCTACAATCAGAAAAAACAAAGACAAATCTGTTTATCAAAGGGTGATTCATGTGAGCTTGAGGAAAGAAAAAAACACACATGAAGGCTATGGAGCGAAACCACAACAGTTCATGGGACAACTTCCCTAGAGGTTTTTCATGTGTTGGGGCACAGGAAAAGAAAATTGGGATTCTGGAATTCTTCTGACTTCCAGAAAATCACAATGACATGCCAGGAGAAAAAACTTCAACCCAATTGCAGAAGAGCTCCGTCTCATATCACTGTTGTTTTCTTTTTCCCTGTGTTTTTCTTCCAAGCAACTGTTACTGTGATGTACTAACATGATTGCTGCATTCAGTGTGACTTCAGCTCCAACAGTTTCTCTTGTGAGTAAGCATGAGTAGGAGCAATGTTTAATTTCTCTGTGACCATACAACATTTAACAACCTTCTAGCACAGTGAGCAGGAAGAGTGAACTACTTGGTGTTCTGAAGTATTTTGATGCAGGCTGCTGTGCTATGCAGTTAGGTTGTTAGTGTGCAACCTTTCTAAGAATTTAGCTGTTGAATTAAAAAAGCACTCATTACAAATAGCAAGCAGGCACTCTAATGTCAGACTCTTTTCATTTCTAGTATCTGTCATTATTAATTGAATGGTAAAAGTTACTTTAAGAGTCCTGGCAGCCACTGGAGCCTATCCCTCCCTCTACATCCATCCATTCCTCTCATCCCCTGCTCCTTCGTTTGCAATGCAAAGAAGAAAGAGTTTGGTGACCTGAGAGCAGGTATGAAGGTAGGGTGTGACGGGCAGCTCTCAGCAGTGAAGTACCTCCATCAGTAGGGAACACAGGAGACTGGGGACAGCAAGAAAGGGAAAGATGAAGTGATCCTATTTATAAATGTATTCCCTCACTCCCTGTCTGTACTATGCAGATATCTCAGCAGCGCAGATGGATCTGCATACTGATGAAGGCATGGGGCATCTATGAAAAGTGCTGGATCTGGCTGAGCTCCCTGCAGGCACAGGGTCTGCCTTCTCTTCTGTTGGAGCCCAACACACTTGCATTTTTCAAAGCTTGGACATGCATGCCAGGATTTGGTGCTGGTTTGTGACTTTGCTTCTGCCTAAGAGCAAGACCCAGTTTCCACTTTAGCAATCAGATAAAAGAGTGCAAAGCGACTGAACAAGAGACTGAACCTATGAGCAAGAGCTAACTTCAAATCAGCTCATCAGTAGGCAATGTGAATAGGGGAAAATGAGTATCACTACAAAAAAGGCCATCTAAATCACCAGCCAGGATGCCTGGAGAAAGCCAGCTCTGTCAAATATGAGAGATCAGCTTGCTGAGGTGCCTGGAGGGTTGTAGAGAAAAATCTGGGCAATTCCTCAAAGCCAAGGCTTTGTGCTACACCAGCACTGAGAGGAACATGACGGGGTTACTGTAGTTTCTTTCACAGTGTCTGCATCTGACAGTGCCATATGAATATCAGTGAAGTGGCAGAATACCCCATGGAGGTAGGTATGAGAAATCACATCTTTTCATTACAGACATCAAAAAATCCAGACGGTCTAGGGTTTTTGTTCCAAGGTACCAAACAATGCTTTCTCTGGAGCCAGCAGGAGATGTGGGTGTCCAGCTTCCCCCAATATCAGGCACTCAGGAACTGTTCTGAGACCACAAACCAGAGACACATCTACTCAGAGCTCAGGACCTGTGACTCTCAGACCACCTGCTCTTCCTGGTAAGAGGAAGATAATCCACCCTGTAGTCTTCTGCCAAGGTATTTGGAGAAGGAAAATGACCAGGAAGGGCAAGGTCTGTGACACTTGAAGTTTTGAGAGACTGGTGATAAATATTAGCATCTGAAAACCCCTTTAAGGTCTCTCTTTAATATGCTGGCACAGATGGAGTGATGTCCTAGAGGCAAAGGCAACTGTGATCCTTGATGAGCTCCTTGGACATTTATGCTTCCCTTAATTCTTTCCTATCCATGACAGACTTAGCACCCTTTCCAGAATGGGTATTATGCCAGCTCCTGGTAAACAGATTGCTGGACTGCAAGAAACATCATCACAGCTGACTGCAGTAAACCAGACAGAAGCCAAAGACCTGAAGGCTCAGAAACCTCTTAGGAGATCTTTCTGGAAAGGAGGAAAGGTAGCACCACAGTAAGCCTAAGCAGAAGCACTGGTTCAGCCAGGCTCTGCAGCTGTCAGGGCAGCAAAGCTGCTTTCAACTCCCCACGAGAGGGAAAACCCCTGCCCGAGCAGGGGAGCACCATGAGCCCAGGGTCCCTCCTTTCTATCCCTGATGCTGGCTTGTTCCAAGGCACCCTTGCAGGGCAGACACATGGCTAACAGCAGTATTCCTGCCTTGAGCAATGTCCAGGCAAATCTACCTTTGTTTGTAGAGCCACTTGAAATAACATCCAGGGAAATCTTGAGAAAGGTTTTGATCTTTCCTTCTTGGCAAGGACCAGACATTGCTGCCAGTACAGACTGTTCAGCCCTATCAGCATGATAGATGCTCCTGCAAAGAACACAGTTTTAGCTGCTTTAGTACATGTCTGCCATCACCATCTGCTATTTGTTGGCATGAATATGTACTATAAGGAAAGAGTAGAAAAAGATGCCTCACCAACCTTTAAGAGTTTTAAGTTCATTCAAAGGTTTCGATTTTGTTTTGTTTCAAATATTGGATAGGCTCACACAAAGCACAGTATGTCTTCTGTTCTCAAGTTCTTATGATCTCTTCTTTTTTTTGTTGAGCATTGTTATTGCTAGAGATCTTCAGACAAGGGTTCTGTCCTTACAGCAAGCACTAGGAACTCAGTTAACTTGGTAGGATAGTCCTTGCAATGTGTAGGAGACCTTCTGAAGATGAGAACAAGATTTTTTCAGATGACGGGCTTGAAAGAGTCTCACTGTATTCTTGACCAGAATTTTTGTCTTTTTTCTTCTCTCACTGGGATTTTCTGTCCCAGTTAACTCGAGGCAGTGGAAGAGGGCTCTGAAAACCATCCACAGGAATATGAGAGACATCAAATAGACTCATCTTTCCTTGGAAGTAATAACACAGAAGTTTTGTGTGCAGTATTAGTGAGCAATATTTGTAGAGTGCTTTGAAGTCAGAAAGCACTATATAAATGCTAAGTATTATTAACTACATGAATCAGTCTTCTTCAGAGAAATATAACACTGCTAAAGATGGGAGAGACGTCTCTTCCCTTCTTAATGATAACCACCCCCCAAAGTTATTAATAAAAATTACTTTTAAAAATAGATCAAATGATTTCCCCGTCCCGTGATAATCCCTCTGATTGCCCCCATGTTTCAGTTCACTGTATCATCTCAGAGATCAAAGGATGTGTCTGAGGCTGGCAAACCAATCCCACAAAGAAGAAAACATTCTGCTGTAGATAAACAAAATACAATTTCCAGATAACATCATGGTGCTGATCAAAATAGCTGCTTTTCCAATTAGATTTCAAAGAATTCTTAATTGTTATTGATTTAATCTGGAGATGTGCAGATTTTTCCACTTAGGAACCTGTTTCACAGGGAGCTTATTACCCTGGGGATTTCAGTTACAGACAGGTTTTAGTAAGCAGCAACAGCCTGGCTGTCAAGTAGGTGACAATAAAAAGGGAATCTGTCCAGATCCAGGAGACAGTGCTATTTGTGCTTCTGTTTCCTGCAGTAATTTAGAGCACATAGCTTTATCCATTCTGAAATGGCAGCAGACCTCACATCTGCATAAAGGCACTTGCCTTTAAGCTGTAATAGACAAAGTTCTTAAATAAAAACTACCTTATCTATCTACCTAATCATCACCTCAGTGTTTCCTTCTACTTCTACAGTTATTAATTCAAACCATGGGGGTCTGGCCTGAAACTTCTTCTTTCTATTTCCACATCAGATGCTAACTTTCAGCATATATATATATGCATTTTGCTATGCAGAAAACAAATAAACAAATAAAGGATTCTATAATGTCTGCTGGGCTGCCATTTTAAAGTCAGGGAAAATAGTGGGGTTTGAGAAGAAGGGAGGCAAATTGGGACTGTAGTTCCACAGACAGCTGACATTTTGTAGCAGAACAACAGGAGATGGTTTCCTGTCAAGCAGCAATAAGAGGAGGCAGAATGAAAAATAGCCCCCCAAAGAAAATTGTTCTGTCCCAGGCAAATGACAGTGGAAGGATCTGGTAAAGTGACAGTGGGGGACTTAATGCTGTCAGGTAGGTACAACAATGTCAGGAAGAGTGACTCAGGAAAGGTGAGTCAGAGCCAGCTGCCATCAGGAAAATAAGTGCCTGAGCCATGAGCAAGATCTGTCCCTTGGTGCCTTCTTGCAAGACGGCTGTGCCACAGTTTGACCTCAAAGCTGGGCTCCCTGCGCACACCCATCCTGCACGGACCGTGACGGGAGGTGCTGCCAGTGGGGACTCTGCTATCAAGAGCAACAGAGAGGGCTTGGGTGAGAATCACCACTAGACCAGGATAAAAGGTTAGGACGGGTTCCATCAGGGGAAAAAGTGAAGAAGAGCTTGCAGAAGCCTGGAAAGCAATGAGTGTTGTGGAGAGTGATGAGAAATACACCTTCCTGTTGTTTTAACACCCTGCACTGGGCTTAGCACACCAGGGTGCTCTTCAGCACCATGAGGGCATGAAGCTGATCAGTTCATCCTAAACAAAAAGACTAAAAGGGATAAAAATCTTCCCCATCAGGGAGAAGTCAACATTTGACTTTAGGAGTTATTTCCCGTGATGCTGCATCTCTAGGACTCACACAGGAAAATGTGCCTGAATGTCTATACAAACTATCTGTACTCTAAAACAGTATGAAAGGTGAATTTTATGTATAGACAGATATGAAAATCTTGGAGGAAGGGAGAGTCCCATTTTCCTAACATGCTGAAGGCACCAGAAACCCCCAGGAAGTCCTGTCCATTTCAGAATTCATTTTCCAAGAGGCTCTAAGAAGCACCAGAACATTTGGAAAGTTGTAAGAACGATCTGTTACAGATGCTGGACATTCAGGCTGATTTTGCTCACAAAAAAGAGGTGTTTATGAACTAATTCCCAACTATGCTCTCAAAGCAACTTCATCTAACCACACCAAGCTTTTCCTCAAAAAAACCCAACCAAAGTCTAAAAGTCTTGGTAAACATCAGCTATTTAGCTATTTGATGATGTAGAAAATAACTGACTTTTTAGGCAGCCAAGCCAAAAACATATATTTTAGTGTCAGAATTTCAGTATTACTTTTAGGATAAATGTAGCCTAATCTCAAAACAATACTTTTTTTCTTCCACTGGTGTTTTATTAATAAAAGACATTGTAAAGGACATTTCCATGAAATGATAACATTAGGGGGCAGTGCTCAGCTAGCAGCCAGTCCTATGAGTTCATTGAACAGCTGTGTTTATATGGGGTTGTTTGCAAAATTTATGTTTGAGTTTGTTTTAACCTTACTTTATTGCTACTGGAGAAACAATAGATCTTTTCCATTACAAGTCATAGAGTGCCACATTAAAATACAGCAGGGGGGTGAAATTTTCCATACCCCTTCTCCCCATAAATCCCTGGTTATATATATGTGTATATTTTTCTTATAAACAGAAAAGCCCCGCACAGTCTGAGACGCCGCCTTCTCAATGAGCTGCCAGAATGGTATTGCATCCATCCATGCAGTTCTTATTTTGCTTTTCTGTGGGATTGTGTGCCTGAACTTTTCAGAGAAGGTGTGATGTCCTGTTTCTCAGTTCCCTGGGCAGGTCAAGCACACCATGACCCATTTGTAGAAGGCAAGCAAAAGCCATACAAGTGTCTGTAGGGTGGGCCTCTTTGGCCTCCCCTCAGTGGGTAGGTAGGCCAAAGACATTATTTCAAGCACCTTCTTCCTCATCTGATTTTTATCTCACACCATTCCACTGTTTGTTTATGCCTTCCTGCAGGGGAACATCACCCTCTCCTCTACCTTTTGTTTACCTGCTCCACTCCTGAGACCACTGCACAAAACAGATCTGCAGTTTAGGAGAGCCTTTTCCCAGTCTTTTTTGGAAGCTTAATACCTTTTTCTTCTGAGACAGATCTGTACTCCAACTCCTTCAAATTCTCCCAGTTATCCAAGCCTTTCCTTCCTTGGCTGTCTTTTTCTTGCCAGAGATGTCTGTTGCAGTGCCCAGGTTGCTGGGTATGGTACTGAGGGAGAGGTGCCCTGTCCTCCATGTGAACTCAGTGCTCTGACTGAGCTCTCCTGGACCCCAGGTCACCAACAGCTATTGCAGCTGTGCCTCAGCATCCCCAGCATTACTGCTCTGGTATGCCTAGACTTGCTGCTGTGGTGCTCCATGTGCATCCTACCCTGAGAATCAGGAATCCCAGCACAATTCAGGTGCCCTGGACTGCTGTCAGCTGCTTCCCTGGTGCCACACATCATCTCCTGGATCGATGCCCGCCTAAGAAATACAGCCATTCTTGGCATCCTCTCCTACAGGCTGACTGCCAATGTATAACACTTTCAGTCCTGCCACTGTGTCATCCTTGCTTCTCCCTGACCCTGTCCTGCATCTCTGGAAAACAGTCATCTTCACTGCTTGCTGTCACTGTGGCACTCCATGTGGCCTTTCTGTGGATTCTGCTGGTTTCCCTCTGTATACCACCATCCCAAATTGAGATTCCTTAGTTCTGCTTGCCTCTTTCATATTCCTTGAGCCAGTTCACAAAATATTGCTAATGAAAAAAGGGAGAAAGAGCCCACAGAAATGGACTTTTTTCCATTGCCTCATAAGATGACATGTTGTATCCATGATCCCATTTGTGTCCATTTGCATTCGCTAGTCCATTTACACATATGGGCAGGAATTTTCATTTATAAACAGAAAAACAGAGGTCAAAAGTTTGGCTTGATTTACCAAACATCCAAAGCAGGTGTGGAAATAGGAGCAATTCTCCAAATACCCTGTCGAGTTCATCTACACTCTGTCTTGGAGCCGGCCACTTTAATGAGTAGCTGTGCAGGTTTGCAGCCACTGATGCCAGCTATTTCCACACACAGAGTACAATCAGCCTGCATCTGCCACGAGAGGTCAGAGAGTCATGCGCCAGAGATGGATTTTAAATGCAATTCTGAATAAAGCTGCTGGCCCCAAACCAGCTGTGGTTATGCTAAAGTTGCCTCAAGTCTCTGGATGTGAATTTAGCAGCAATGGGCTGAGGAAAAGCCAGCATCGCTTCCTGCAGCTATTTAATGCTGTAGGAAGGACACCAGGCATGATGGACTGAAGCTGGAAGCCTTTACGGCAAATTCTGTCTCCCAAATGCTTCCTCAGCTCGTTGCATCTCTGTGACCACGGCAGGTACATCGATCTAGCTGACAGACTAAGTTCCTATAGCTCAGTTTTATATAGATGAACTTTAATTTTAGTAATTGGATGTTTAAATAATATTGTGCCACTTTTACATTTCATCTCTCTTTCCCTTGAACGAAAGTGCCTGTCTCTTTTTGACAGGTGGACATTTATATTTTCTCTTCCTTTTCCCCTCAAAGTCTTTGCCTAAAGGACATCAGGAGTCATAATAATGGTGGATGCTTTCATGAGATTCTTACAGATTATGGCTAAATGGAATGGTACTGTAATGTGATTGCCTCCCTACTCTTACTCCTGCTGTGCCATGTAATGGCATGGCAGGGTTCTCCGCTGGGATTAAAGCCAGTCAGACTGAAAATTGACTTGCCTTGGGGGCCATCAAGCAAATTTAAATGGCTACTTCAAGATTCTGCCTGCCAGTGAGCCATTTCTCCAGCATATTAGCAAAATGAATGAAATGTGGAGACAGAAGGGCAGTAGAAACTCTGCCATTAGGTCTACATGCTCTCTCTCTCCTTCTTTCTGATTTTACTCTAAATACTAATTCTAGTTCCTTTTAATTTGTCTCAGTGTTCTGCCTCATCCATGAAATAGGAGGGGAGCTGAAAAAAGAAAGAAAAGCTGTGATCTACCCTTGCCTGGGATTTAGGTAGGATGAGGACAGGAAAGAGGGGAAGAGGACGTGACCTTCTCTTTTATGCATTTTTCCTGAGGATAGAGGCCCTTCTAGAGAGAAATCAGAATATATAAACTTGTTTTCTGCTTGGAATAACCCTCAAGGGTAATTCCTTCTGCAAGGCTAAAGCAGAGTGGTAGAAAGAGTGTCCCCCATTGCTCTCGTGATCAGGCTACTCTCTTCTGTCTCAAACACAGGGAAGATGTGCTCCCTCTCTCCTGTCCATACACTGTGCTGGGATGGGGGCTGTGTTTCCTTTGCCCACAGCCTCCTGCTTGTCATGGGGAAGGCTTCAGCTGTATGGTGACTGTCTGGGTAGGAACGGGTAGTCTGACTCTACAGGCACCCATTTGAGGAGAAGGCTCATTGCAGCAGACACTCACCAGTCCTCCTGTACTGGGAAAAATATCGGTGCCTGAGGAGGATTCACACCTGCTCCCTTGTCATCCAGTGCCCTCCAACAGCTCCAGCTCTACTTAAATTCTTTGGCTTTTCAGATTATGTGAATGGGATTTAAGCATGTTTAGCTACTCTAGTGAATAGAAAAATTTTCCCATCTCAGCCTCCAAGAATGCTGAGTTTGGCATAGTGTGTTCTTAGCCTCTTTAGAGAAAGGCCTTCATGAAATGTGACCTTGAATACCAGAGTAACACCACCACTTTCCTCGGCAGCACAGCCATGTTCTTTTTTCAGCAGTTTTCTCTAATATTTTGTCTAAAATTTTCCCTGAGGCAGCTGAAGTTTAATTACTTCTTTCTCTATCATTGCTGACTAATGATAATAATTGCTTCCTGTCCTCTGGTGCAACATTCTTTTCTCTATCTGCAGATAGTTATTGTGCCTCCCCTTGGTATGATTTCCTCTACTTAGAAATTGCCTACAAGCACAGTTCCATTTCTTGTCTAGCTGTTAAATAAGCCCCAGAAATGTAGCAGTGAGAGTGGAACCTGGGTGGAGGCAGGGGACAGGCAGGCGGGATGACCCAGAAAACTGGCACTGGCAGAGAGTTTTGGTGCAGCCCTTATTTTTGTCCTGTTCTGCTCACTATGCTTTAGTCCCTACTCCCCTGTAACTTCGTTGAAGTTGGTTCCTCCCATCCATTTCTCCTCCCCTGGTTCCAACCCCCTAGTTGTCTGTTACCCTTACTCCGCCCTTTCTTCCAGACCCTTCCCTGTCACTCCCCACATGGGCCAATCACAGGGGTGTCCACCCCTTTGGAAATCCCCTAAACCTCGATGCCCCATTGGCCCATATGACCCCTGTCTCTCCTCCCCCTCCTGCGATTCGCCCTTTGCCCATGAGATAATTCCTTTCCTCCGCCCTCTCTCCTCCCCATTGGTTCCTCCATTGTGTCCGCTCCTTGTTTGATGCCTGTATTTAAACCCCTGCACAGCTCTGTTCTTTGCTTTTTCGCTCTGGATCCCTTTGGGTAATGAACTGTCTCAGACTGCTCCCTAGCATGGAGGTCTTCTGTTTCCCTTTCGCCTCTCACTTGTCAGCGGCCTTCCCCCTCGTGAGCAGATGCTCACAAGGTTGGGTGCCCGGCACTCATCGTGCCGACACCCTTCCCCACACACGTCGCGTGTTCCCTTTGGGGTACCCGTGTGGGCGACTTAACATCCAGCGCCACAGAGCCAGCCATGCTCCAGAGGTGCTGCCACATGTTTAGCTCTGCAGTAGGTCACCTTGACAGCTTTTTGACAGCTTACACAGCTGGTGTCTCAGCTCACTGGTGGTCTCAGCTCAGGTACTAATGGTCTAAATTCTACATTACAGGCACTGGAGGTTATTACAGGTGGTTTCGTAACAGAAATTCAGGCCTGGATGGCTATGGAGATTGACACACCATTTTTTTCTCTAGAAAGACTCTTTCCAGAGACAAAAGGAAGGGCTCACTGGTTCCATTTTCAGAGGTGCAAAGCCAAGACGTGCAGTGAGTTGACTGAGGTCATAGAGTCAGGAGGAAGAAACACATCTGATTCCCAAGTCACAGGCAGCATCCCTAAATCATGTTAAATATTCTCAATTTCCTTCAGCACAATACAACTCTTAATTATCTTCAAAAATGTAGGATGACGACTCCAAGGCTTAGAGGCGACTGGTCACATGATTAAAGCTCAAAAGGTGGCTTTAACTATTTTACTGGCTTCAGATCTTTCTTTTTTTTTTTTTTTTTTTTTTTTTTTTTTTTTTTTTTATTTTTGGTAACATAAATCTGTAGTCAAAATCAGCACCCACAGAGAAACTCAGCCAATGTACTGCACTTCTGCTAGTGAAAAACCTATACACTCTATTTCCCCCACTTCATTATTATGAACTAACTTTTTCTCAAGTTTAAAGGGTTTTTTCCTGTTTCTGGGAAAAAAAAAAATACATCTCCATGGGAAGAAAAAGACAAGATTTATTATCTCCTAGTAGAGTTCATGGGACTTCTTGAAAATAATTGTAAATAGGTCTTCCTTTAGCTGGCAAGGATGGCTAGAAATGGAACTCCTAAGAGGTTCTTTCAAACATAGTGTCTTATTATGTCTTAGGAGAAGCAGCTGACATTTAAATACTTCTCAAGCCGGGTTCTCCATTCTGGTGACTTCTATAGAAATAGCTTCCAAACCTTTCTCCAGATAACAAAGACTTTTGGAAAAGAAGTGTGAAAACTGGCATCTTTTAGGAAAGGCAGAGGTTACCTCAAGAGGCAGAGGCAAGCATGGATCATTGAGTAAGGCAACGAATTGAGACTGCAGAGCTTCTGCAGGAAGACTTGCTGTGTTCACCTTTCTCCTGTTGTGTACTTAGATTAAAATTGTGTAGAGGCATAGACTTTTCCTTAGTAAGCGTTTCTATATCACCTGATACAACATTGCTCCCCATCTTAACAGACACTTCTACATGCACTAAAACTGAAATACAGGAAAGCGAATAAATAAAGAGGAGTAAGTCATGGCTCTCCTAATTATTTTTTTTAAAATAATTTTTCTGCCACTGTCAGCCTTTTGTACTGTACATGTCATCTGCAGCTAAATATCAGATAAAGACAGATCTTGTCCGAAACAGCTGAGATACCAAACTGAGATGAAACAGGTATAATAGGAAAAAAGGAAAGGAAACAGATAGAAACATGGTTGTTATACTGGTTCTAGCTGGGATGGCAGCCTGAGTTTTGATTTGTGACCAAAACAGTGCTGGTAACACAGGGATGTTTTCATTACTGCTTAGCAAAGCTCATACAGAGCCAAGGCCTTTTCTGCTCCTTATCCTACCCCACCAACGAGGAGGCTGGGGGGGAAGAAGGAGTAAGGAAGGGACACAGCCAGGACAGCTGACCATGACTGATAAAAGGGATATTGCAGGCCATATGGCATCATGATCAATATGGCATCAATAAAACTGGGGGAAAAAAAGACGGAAAATGGGAATATTCGTTGTTATGACATTTGTCTTCTCAAGTATCCATTACATCTGATGAAACTCTGCTTTCCAGTAAATGGTTGGACATATGCCCCTCCATGGAAGTAATTAATGCTTTGCTTGGTTTGCTTTTCTTGAGCACAGCTCTGTTTCACTTATTGAACTCTGATTCCTTAAGTTTTCAGCTTCTGTACTTCAGATTCTCTCCCTTGTGTCCTGCTGGAGGGGAAGGAAGTGAGTGACTGGATTGCTGGCTAGGGTCAACTCACCACAGTAGTAAACATCAGACATCCAACCTGTTAACAACTGTCAAATGTTTTAAAGACCTCATGGCAAATGATTTCCACCGCCACTCAATGACCAGCTAAAGATGATGCAGCTCCTGTGGATTTTTGCAAGGCTAAAAGCAGAAGGCAACAAGAATAGCAGGACTAACCTTGTGATTTTGTACACCAACCGTGAAGGACAATTGGCTGGTGAACCAGAGTGCAGTTTTGTCTGCATAGGATGGGGTAGGAGAAAGAAACACAAAAAAAGAAAATCAGTTTCTGCTCAGTGCACAAGTCCAAGTTGTTCCATCACCTACCAGCAGGTCAGGTGCAGCTCATTATTGCTGTGAGGGTAGAGGTGGTTGTCCAAATGAACAGGATGAGACAGCAGTAGCTTACTCAGGCTAAAATTATGAAGTCACTGACTTTGGGAAGGTAAAGTGTCTCTAGTAGCTGTCCTGGTGTGAATTGTGGAGAAAAGAAAAAAAGCCCAACAAGTCCACCAACACCAAATATAAGGTGGAGTTATATTTATTGTTTAGAGTTTTGTTTGGTTATTTTTTGGAGATTTTTGAGAACAATGGCAGGGCATTTCAGTCAATGTTAACTGACCTTCATATTTTTTATTACATAAAAATGAAATGTATTTTGATTTTTTTCTGTGTTTTTGTCCTTTATCTCTGCTTTGGAAGTTTATCTCCCCTGCTTTGCTAAAGACAAACCAAAGGATCAACAACCTTAGAAGAGTGTAGACACTGACCTTGGAAATACTGAGACGGCTTGGCTAAGCACATAGGTGCAATGAGGCAGCACTAATTCTTGTCCAGGTGTCTGGGAAACAAAATGCAATATAATTCAATAGAATGAAGCCATGGGAGATGTGGTGGTGGAAGAAAGGAGAGCGTTTTCCCAGCACTCTGTTGTCCTTCATTGTGTCTATGCTGTCCTGTGTGTCTGGTCTGTCACCTGGCTCTAGTCCATGAGGGGTGCTCAAGCACAATATTGCTTCACATAGGTTTGGTGCTCATAATAATTTTGGAGGTAAGGGGTAATTAAAAAAAAAACAAACAAACAAACAAAAAACACACAGGCACAAATTTCCTCTCAAGGAATTAGACCCACTGCTTTAAATAACCTTTTAATAAGTGTTGTGCCTCTCATGTATCAGGCTATATCATGTTATGCTGCCATTGTTAGATCAATGCCACACAGATGCTTGGACCACATGAGACCGTACCTGTGTACAGCTCTTTTTAATTATATCTGTATGAACACCAGTGTAGGTCTCTATTCTGATTTAATAATGTCTTATTTCAATATAGTTTGAATCTGTTCCATGCTGATTTAACCTAAACCAAAATAAACCCTTTCCTAAGCCATAAAATGACTGCTCATTATTTTATAATTAACTTCACTAAAGATACCTTGTCTTGAATTAAAACTGATTAAGGTGGTTTGGAAAAAAAATCTTTACAACCAAGCAGTTAATGGAAAACATATTGAATTTTAACCAGGGCTGGACTGAAAGCATTTCAATGAGTTTATATTTAACATGTTTCTGAAATCTAAGACAGTTCCAAAGCTAGCTGTTAAAATTTGTCTTTCACATGCTGCCTTCTACCCTATTGCTGTCTTCTTGCGCACAAACCCAGTGTTTATGCTTGACTATACTATGGGAGCCGTCTTTTCCCTGTGCCTGCTTAGGATCCAGCAAAGGAGCAGAGGCAATCTCATCTGTTTCTGGAATTACAGCAGAAAGGCTCGTTACTCCAATTGCTCCCTCATTCATCCTCCTTCCTTTTTCTCCTCCTGGGCTTGATTGATATTCAGAGGGCAAAATAACCCTGGAAATTTTTTTAGGAGTAAATTGCAAGCAATGCTGTAGTAGAAGTTAATCTATCACTTTGTATATAGTGTATTCTGATTTTTAAAAATTACAGGTTTATGTCAGCATTGCAGGGAACACAAAAGTTTTGATCACATGCATCCACAAAAATGAAACTCAGATTAATCTTCCATTGTTTGAAGATACCAAGGTAAATCAAAATAAAAATCTGGTTTTACTTTATATAGTTTGTGTTTACACAACAATCTTGGGTTATATCCTTCACTCCTGTGGCATTTCATGGACAGTTCTGGATGCTTTCCCAAACTAAACTCAGAAAAGGGATGCCAAGAAATGGCACTTCACGGTCTACAGCTGGCAGGGAGGAGTTTCTGCATCACGTCTGCATGTTATTTACAAGAGGCTGGCATGGAGCCCCATCAGCCTGTTACTGCACTGGGTGGAGGTGGGGTGTTCAGCCAGCCTTGTGTGGGGAAGGAGGCTGTTCTCATCCAGAGTAAGAGGCACTGGAGAGGTCAAATACTGGGCAAACTTGTTCACCTCTCGGCTTCCAGACCCCTTTACTTCCTTTAACGCTAGATATAGAGTGTGGAAAGCTCTGTGTGTATCTATGTCTTAGGCAAGGATTGATGCATTCCCCAACTTGGCCTTTAGCTTGATGAGCATCTGTCCTAAAACACTGGCCATGCCATGGGATATGTAGAGAGTCACTGACACATCCGTCATTACACTCTGAATGTGGGAGTCCTCATTTTTTGGTGGTGTGTTCGGAGACAGATTCTTTCTTCGAGGTCTTCCTGACAGGCGTTTTCCTGGCTTTAGATCGTGAGTGAGTATAAGCTGCAAGACAAAAGGGGTAAGTTAGTAGGGATGACACTGGAGCGGAGTGAGCAAAATGAAGCTTATTGATGGTGAGTTAAAGAAGTGGAACACCTGGGGTGTTTGCAAATGAGCTGTTGGAAAAAAGTGTTGCAATTAAGACCTATTAAAAGAAGATGCTTCTAATTCATTACACACAGTTAACATAGTTGTGGGTGCTGAATCCCTCCACCACCGTCTGTGTGCGACACATTCTCCCTTCAGAGGAACTTGAATTACTTCCCAAATGGTTTGTTCAATTTCAGGTGAAAATTGTGTTTCAGACAACAGCACAGCAGTGTCTCTTGGATGAGAGTTGTTCTCTTCTGTGTAGAAAATTAATGGCTTGTTCTGTTCAAACACTCTCTGTCTTCTCCCCATGCTGATAATTTATTTTGAATTATATTTAATGGTAAAAAGCTGCAGCAGCTGAAGCCAGGATCAAGGTGAACTATCTTCCTATTTTGAAAATGGAACAGCTGTCCTTAAAATGAGAGGCCCTGGCCCCTTGTGGTTGTTAGAAGACTGGCTGCAGAGCCACCTAGAAAACAATGGTCCATTTCTTGCCTTTGGCCTGAAAGTACTGTTGCAGTTACAAACTGGGAAAGCTCTTTTTTTTCTGTTGTTGTTTTTATTTATTTTTTTTTAAATTTTTTGGTTTTTTTGTTTCATTTGTTTGTTTGTAGCCTTGTTAAAACAGCTGCTGTCTGCTGCAAAGATAACTGCATTTTGATGTTGGATGGAGATGAACCCAGAATGGGAAGATGTAGAAGGACTTTGTAGTCAGGAAGGGACCTAGTGTTGTTGTTTTACCGTATGTCAGAACTGTTAAATGCTAAACCAACAAAGCAGTACCAAAATCTTCCAGCTGGAGAAATAGGCAGACATGGGAATTTTTTCAAGGAACAAGATAAATCTCCAGGAGAGGAGACTTTTTCTAGTTACAGAGAAAAACTAAGTTGTCTAGCTTTGGAGATCCCATACCTGCTGTTACCCCAATCATTTGGAAAGCTAAGTGTTGTATTGCACTATGTTATTATTTGCACTGCGTGTTGGTTATATTTCACTGAGTTATTATTTACACAAAGCATCTGTTATTTTGCACTGAGTTTTTTGTTTGTATTGGGTTGTTCTGTTCCCCCCCGTCAGTTTCTGTGGTGTTGGTTTCCCATGGGTTGGCTCCTCCCCTCACCTCCCAATCAGTGTTTCCCATTGGCTGTGGCTCCTTTCCTCCGCCCCCCCTCCCCGGCTATAAAAACCCTTTGCAAATGGCGCCCTCCCTCTTTCTTTTTTCCCGTTTCCCATGGGTATTGTTCTGCATTAAAGCTGTGGGACTTCACTCGGGAGAAGGAAGAGCGCCTCTTGTCTTTTAGTTTTGTAAAACTCTGGTTTCACCAGAGTCTAAAGCTAGCCATATAGCTTTTTAGAACTGAGTGAAATACAACAGGTAAGGAAGGCAGAAATTGTTATATGGACTTCTGAAGCATTCTGTCTTCAAAATACCTATCAAAATCAGATTTTCAGAACTTCTTTTTCCTAGGTATTTAAAAATGTGTAGATTTCCAAGAAAATTGGAACTGTCCATGAGGTGAACACTATTGAACATGTATACAAAGTACCTTTGGAAACTGCAAAATATAAATGACACCTTTTTAAAATACTGTATTACGGGGGGAGACAAAGAAATCTGCAAATAAAGAGCTCAAAGCATTTTGATTCTTCTTCTGCACAAAGCTGTCTTCTCCTCCCTGAGAAAAAAGAGGGAGGGACAAAACATGAACTCAACCATCTCTTGAGGTACTTGAGATAATTGTGGTACAACTGGTTTGATTTGGAAATAGAATTGGAGTGTTCTTTTGTTACTTTTCTAATTAATCAAGGTTTAATGTCTGTATTTGTAGCTTCTTAAATTAGTTCTCTGCGGATCGAACCCCACCCAATCTATTAAATACTGAGATTTGTGTTTGGAGTGAAAGAGCTCTACAGATCTAAAGCTCTCAGTTAAATTACTTCTCTCAGAAGTTACCTTTCAGGAGCTGAGGAAAGCAAAACACAAAACTTGCCAAAGTTTAATAAGTAGTTCGACCATTCCCTTCCTCCCTTCCAACCAAATCATGCAAGGAGTCAAGCAAGCCAAACACTGTCTGTGGTGTTTCTGGTTGACATTCAAGTTCTCTTTTTTGCTGGCAACAAGGAAGAACAAAGGGAGTTTGCAGCAGAATTTTAAATAGCCAAAGCCAAAAGAGTGTAAAATTATAAATGAAACCAAAAGCAAAATTAAACAAAAAAAGCTCCAAGTCCTTCTCCCAGCTGTACAAGTAGTAACATGCACTTCTGAGACAGTGCAAGTTAAGACCAAGTCCAATCCAAAAAAGTTTAAAAGAAGTCTGTGGAAAGAAACTTTTTTCCTAACAGCAAGGAAAGTAGTTACTGAAGACAGCCCTTGGTAAGATGGTGAGGAGTGAAACATGCTTAGTTCTCTCAGAGCTATGGGCACACAGCTGGATGCAAGGGTAGTGAAGTCTCCACTTGCCCCAGTGCAGCAGCAATTTCTGCTCCAGGCAATCCAGGTCTCGATGGCCAGGCTCCTCACAGAAAGCTCACAAAGTGTAGCAGGTTGACCCTCTTGTGTTTTGTAGTTGCAATATTATTCTCAAAATCTGTCCTTTCTTCCTTCTTTTCTCATAATTAAAAAAAATTGCATAATTTAAGTGAAGAATTTGAAAATTATTCTATATCTGACAAAACAGCTGTGAAGCCTGGACTAGGAAAACCGGTTGTTAAAACTAATACTGCTCATTTTGACTAGCTATTTCTGATGCAGGACTATTGTCTAAAGTACCCAGGAGCATCTATCCTTTTATCTATATCCTTATTACTGGCACTTAGAGGAGATATTTATAGGAGTGGATGAGTCTTTCCAGTCTCCAGGCAATATTTCGCAGTGGAGACCTTGGAACAAAAGTTTATGAACTTCCTGACACACAGCCCTTGCTTTTAGCTTTAGGACACCACTTTTTAATGTATTTTCAAACTCGTGACTCAAGTTTTGAAGTTGTTTCATTAGAAGAACTTGCTCTTATGCTTTCAGAAGGCTTCTGGTAACTTAGAGAGACTTGAAGACAAAAGAATGCATTCTCATTAAACCTGAGAGTTAAGAAAGAGCAATGTTTGACCAGTGAGAGGATGCTTGCTAGATGTGGATGCTGACAGCCTGATCAGAAAGAGAAATCAGCAACTTTCCCAGGCTATTCAGGGGGGCTCTGAGAAAGTGCAGAGAGGAATTATAAACAATAATCTTCACCTGCTGTTTGTACTTGTCATATGATGTTTGTCTTGGGGTGCTTTTCAGGAGTTTGTTTTTCTTTTTTTCACCAATAGTATGAGGGGTGTCTTTTGCTTGCTAACCTGTTGACCAATATGAATCTACCTAACAAACTCATCTGTAAAAAAGATGAGTCTTTTCTTAATAAACGCTTCTTTTACCTTCTGATCTATGGAGTTTTTTATTGCCACTGAGCCAACTCTACAGCAACAGCTAGAGACTCCACTTTTTAACATGACCTGATTGCCAAAATTCATAGTCCCTATGCATCACTATGCTGCATTGTCCTGAAGATGTTGTGACAGAAAGCTTCTTCTAGCACTGGCACCCCAGGCAAATTGCACGGCTTGTAAAGGACTGAGGAAGATTTCTGCTTGTCACTGCACATATGATAATGTTTCCCTTCCAATGAAACTCGAAGTGAGTACACTTGGATGAGTGTGCATCACATCCTTTCCCCTTGGCTAAGCAAAAAATTCAATAGCCCATATGCATGAAACTGCTGTAGAAAGTGACACGGCTCTGAGAAACTCAGTGCTGGTCCTGGTAGGAGTCAGGGAGTTGTGATATTGGTTATTGAAAAGCATAAGAGAAGGGAGAAAGTAAAATGGAAACGCTTCCCATGCTTGGAAACTATTCTGCAGTGGGAAAATGAACAAACTGTTCAACATAAACAGTTATGTCTTATCAGAGACACTTCTCAGTCATCATTTACTTGAGTCTTCTGGCTGCTTTGAGATGGAGTTTTTATTTTTCTAAGTTCAGTTACCATGGAAGAGTCTATAAAACTTGAATGCTTCCTGGGATTTTTATTTTCGCATGTTTATTTTCCAAGGAGGTGTTCTTCATGATCAGCAGGAAATGTATTGCACAAACAGCTTTTCATGAAGGATGCTTGACCGCAGCCCTGAGCCACAATGGATGTTCATAGAATTGAGTGGAATGAGTTTCCCAGCACATCTGTGAGCTTCAAAGGAGGCGTACATCAGCTTTCACGCTGAAGTCTCTGATTAAAGCAAACTAGAAGGTGAAATGCAGCCTCCTTTTGTGGAGAGCAATTCCAGGCACTACTGGGTAAATTGCTGGGTCTGTAAATTTACTGTAAAGGACAGGGATAGAAAGAGAAGGGACACACAGGCACTGCAGCAGAAACAAAGAAGCTTCTTAAAGGTTAGAGGAGAATAAAGAAATGTTCCAAATGTCAGATATATTTGAGGACTTCCTGTTGGTCATCAGGAGCCTTAATCAAGGTGGTGGTATCTGATGTGTTCCTGCCCTTCTTTGCCATGCTTAGTGAGCTGAAGTGAGGTGAAAGGAATTGATAGATCATGGTTGAGAGTGAGGAAACTTCACATTCAAAAATCCATCTGGACGTAACCATAAAGGGTGATCTTTCCAAGGGTCCAAGGTTTACATGTCCAGGTCAGAAAATGTTCTGGGAGTACAAAGGATCTTTACTATCATATCTGATTTATCCAACAGGTTTTGGTCAGCCATAGATACAGCTTAAATATTCTTTTCTGATGTTTCAGGAACTGCTCTGCCCCTCTCAGGGTGGGGAAATGTGTCTAGTAAATGCCTTGAAGCTCTTTCCAGAAGAAGCCTCCAACCTTTTTCAACTTCAAATCAGAAGCTGATGGAACATGCAGGCCTAGTTGTGATAGGAGAGGGGAGGAAGGACATATGGGACCTTTGGAAGTTTCTGTATTTTAAATCCGTAATTTCATGGCCCTTATCCTGCCATCCTGCCTCAGAAGAGAGCGGCATTTCTGCCAGGGTGGTGAAACAGAGTGCCAGGATAAGTTGATGGTTACATAGGCATCAGTCTGGGGAAGGTACCAGGCTCCCAGTAGAAGAATAATAATAGGTGAGAGAAGGACAAGAAAATATGCATGTTTGGCTTGATTCCTTGGTCTTCATCATCTTCTGAAGGAACCTTTATTAATAGGTGAAATCTCTGTGACCTACAGTGCAGGCAGGGGGTATAAGCCTCACCCAGAGCTTTGCTTCTCCCTACATCCTGTGGGAATTAACTGGCACTGAGGTCAATGTCTGAGCTTAGTTTTGGTCATGTAGATTGTTGCTCCCTGTCCTAGAGACTTGAAGCATTGCCGCCTCTTAAATAATTGCCAGTAAGGCAGTGGTGAAACTGAATTGCTTACGAAGTTGACATGAGTAAAAAGTGATTTTATAAATACCATTTTTACATCAGTTTCACAGGCCTTGTACACTTCCTTCTCCTGAGAGGCACCAGGGCACTTAGCTGCACATTGAGAAACAATTTCTTCAGTAAGAGTACTTCTTCCTCTGTAGAATCCACAGTAAGAAACAAGACTGGTGCTAACTGGCAAATTAGTTTTACCCTACTACTCCATGTTCAACACATAGCCATCACTTTTGTATATAAGATCTGTGTAACTCTGTTGCTTTGGACAGCTGCTCAAGAAGGGGTTTACTCCTCAAAAAATGCCCCACTGACTTCTCTGCTTTTCTGCTTAGTGAGTGGAATGGCTTCATTTGAGACTGACATGGTGAACTTGGCGAAGGTTTATGATAACCAGACAAAGGCAGAAATTGTGGTGAAGGAATAAAGGTGAGGAGAAAATAATAATTTGAATTATTGCCTTAGGAATGGTCAGAGAATGGCTTCCAAGTCTCCTCTCAAAGTATTGAGGCAGCTTGTGGTCCTCAGCACATGAGAAAATTCCTGCCCCATAGGGCTAGCTAGATGCATATGTGTGCAGAAGATTTGATGTGCCAGATTTGGTGCATTTTCCACGTTCTTTTCCCTGAGGAGCTCTATCTTGTTGACATTATAAACAAGCAAACACTGCATGTATACAAAACAGGGAAGAAACCAAAACAGGGTTTTAAAAAGAATCATGTTGTAATGAGACTTTTCTGCTTTACAGTGGTATTAAGTATTTGACTTTTAAGCAGGAAGGGTTTTATTTTGAATTTGTGAATATTGTTTCTAATGGTGGCATGATATTTTTGTTCTTTGAAATTTCATGCTTGTTATATCTGGGAGTAGATTGTGTGAATGGGATGAATATTCCTTACTCTTGAGAAAATCCTAAAATGGGTTTTACCTGTTCTGACCAGTAACTACCAGACAGATGAAGAATATTTCCTTTATCTTCCTCCACTTCCTTCAAAAAGCTCCTAAACAAAAAATAAACCTGTGTGAAGAAATCATTTAATACTTGGTGGGTTTAGAAAAAAATAAGCAATTCCATTTACAGCTACTTATAGTTCAGAAAAAATTTAAACATGAAATGTTGTCATTTTACCCATGACACCTTCCCAGATTTCACTTTCTCAAAAATACGAGCTACAGATATGGGAAAGAATACTCCCAACTACAGCCTTCACTTCCCCAAACTTCAGGTGGACTCTGTGTAGGAAGCTTTCTCTATGCCATGTTCACACACAGGCAGGTGGGAACAAGTCCTGGCAGACTTTCAAACAGCTTGGGCTGAAGCTCATTCTGGGATGGAGGCTGTGAGTTGTGTTGGTGGCAAAAACTTAGCAAAGATGGTTACCTTGGGTACAACGCTGAGCTAACAAACTTTGTGAGTTGGATTTATATCACATATGATTTTTCTTTCTGCTTTCACACAGGGTAATTGTACCCACCTAAACAGAAAAAGAAGAGGTCCTCTGATGTGTTCCCTGCTAATATGAGTCACACCTTATTGTTTTTCCAGGAGAGAAATGTGTGCTGCAAGGGAGACTTGAAGGTTGTGAGGCAGCTCCCCTGTTGGTCTTTTCCAAAGCTTGTCGGACATTGGAAGGGCTGTATATGCAAACAGGGACACACAGGAAAACACAAACTCTTTGGGCTGTGGTAAGAGAGGCAAATGGCAGTGAGCCTGCCTCAGGTGTGTCACTCTGGAAGACCACTTTGTCACGTCCTCTGAAGAAGTTCCTGAGCGTCACTGGAATGTCTTCCTGTGCCATAGGCACTTGCTGGAGAATTTTTTCAGGTATATGAATTGACATGATTTTGTTTAATTTATAACCAGCTAAGATGCCTTGTGTCTTCCCTGGGTGCTGGAGCCTTTTGTTTCTGGTACCATGCTTCCTGAATTTCTGAGTGATGCTGGCTTTCTCCTTTACAGAAGGGGAATAGGGAAAACACTCCCTCCCAGTTCCTGGGCCGACAACCTTAATGAGAGAATGTTTTCAGGTCAGGAATTACATATCATTCTGTTATTTTATTACCCTTTGTGACTTCTTCTTTGCATTCTTTTACAGATAGAGGCCACCAGCATTTCCAGGCTCTGTTCTGTTTGTCATGAAAATTATCCCCACTGTAACTCTTACATAAGCCTGTCATTCCAAACCCCCATTCCCCCCGCCCTGGAACTGCTTCTGCCTCCTTTTCTATAGGTCTTGCCATACTCAGAGGCTCATCAAGCACAATTCCAAACTCCCACCCACCTCATGAGCTGCATGCCAAGGATTCTACAGCTCATTTATCTTCCTTGCCTGGTTTTGCTATTGCCTGCAATCAGGTGTGCTCCCTGGGAAAAAAATGAGAAGAGGAGCAGGCTGTGGCTTTGTGGAAAATCTTGTTTGCTCTTGCTGTTTCACTTGTTTGGCACCTTTTTTCTAACCTAAGCATTGATGGCAAGAGCAGAACACCTTTGTGCAGTCACCTATTTTGCCGGTGCCTTGACTCAAACTTAGTTTAATACAAATTTGTGAGACTCTTGGACATTGATTTAAGAAGTAACTGGAAGTGTACACTCACTGTGCCACACATGAGGGGACAGAGTTGTCAACTCCTTTTTTTACTTCTAGGAATTGAGGTGCAATCCAGCAACACTAAGATCACCACTCTCTTTTCCTGCAGTGGAAGTAACATCCCTCCCATGCAGCAGAAATCACTTCTCATCTTTCCTAGAGCCAGGATATGGAGTGATGAAATCACAGGCGCTGCTGTATTAAATTGGCATGTTACACAGGAATCCATGTTCCTGGGATTGCACCTCCATATCAAACAACAAAGTTTTCAATCAATATCTAAATTTTGTAGTGAAATACTGTGGACTGCATCGCTCAGTCTGTACCTGGCATACTGTTGATCAAGGCCACCTTGCCAGGCAGGGCTGGCACCCTTGCCAGGGCTCCAGCCAGGCAGGCTGGCAGGACTGGTTCTGCAACAGCTGGATTTCAGATCTCATTCTCATGCAGCCTATGTACACCACTTGCTTTCATCCTTGCCCTTAACTTCTGTTTGTTCAATGAAAGCAGCACGTAGGCAAATAACATTTTGCATTTTAAAAGTGTTTTAATTTGTATCTGTTTTCAAAGTACACACCAAGGCTAATGAATAGTCACTCCATTCTCTAGGATACACAGGAACAACTGACTAAAATTAGCATTAATTAGATTAATTACTGAGTACTCTAACTGAGCTTGGGGTCTTGCTGCAATCAGTTTAGAATGGGCAAGTTGTGTGAAGCTGGTACAGGTTGGTTTAGTTGCCATTATAACTTAGGGGAGAGGTGATCAAAGAGTGAGTTCCCTCTTGAGGTGCCACAGCTGAAGTTGCAGACTCCGTGGAGATGCATAGTGAGCAGTGGATCCTCATTGTTTGTGAGTTCACTTTGCTTTGTATTTGAATGTTGCTACAATTCCATGTCTCACTTATTAATTTGATTTTACGCATTTTACACCCTCTTAGAGCACAGTCCCATGAATTCTTGCAAAAGCTGACCAGAGGAGCTGGAATAACACACTGGGGAAGGGAAGGACTGGAAGTAATTGAGAGCCAGTGGGAACCTCTATCAGGAGATGTGTTTAAATACTATCTCTTTCTTAAGAAGAGCAGCCTATTCTGTCAAGAGCAAGGGTGATTTGGTTCAGCTGGTAACTCGAGGCATAGGCTGGAGAGAAGGGATGGATGCTCTTGCTTTAGGGCACCCTCATCTGGGAAAGTAGAAAGTATTTCAGATCTCTTGTACTTTGCCCTCCAGCATTATGGCCATGACCTGATAAGGTCTTACCTGAGGGGAACATCCTGCATGATGGCAGGAAGTCTAGAAAATGGGTGCTTGAAACCCTATCTCTGTTCCAGGCAGTCTCTAACACTCCTCTGTGAGGAGGGATTACCGTGAGAAATCTGCAGTAAGCAGCATAACAATTTTGGTAAAGGCTCCTCGCTATCCAACAGGGTTCCCTTTCTGTTCCTACTGGCATCACATACATGTTGACAAACATTTAATGTGACCTTAGTATGAAGGAAATGTACCAGATTTGCAGTTCTGAAACTGTGCTCTGATCTCCTTGGCCTGAAGTCCACTGAGACTATTCTTCATATAGCGTTGTTTTTCAAATCTGTTACAGAAAATGGGGGGAAAAAGACCCATCTAATTTTCCTTCTGGCCTATCTGCTATGCCTTTTATTTAGGGTTTTTCCCTGAACTAAAGATTAGATTGTTGCATTCATGCCTTGGTACCGGTCTACTTAAAATTTGATGGATAAAGCCAACTAATTTCACTCAAGCCCTCTCAGTGTGATAGGTGATTATTAAAAATGGTGTCAAAATCAGGTTAGGATTATGCTGCAGAAATCACATTGCCTTTTTAGCTTAGTTTAATGATGCAGAAATATTGAACATCACTTCCTTCCAACTTCCTGTGCTTCCCAAAATGAAGCAATGGTTTTTTTGACCTGAGACAGACCCATTGATGACTTTGCAAAATCAGATTAAATAGTAAGAGAATCAGAGTTTCAAAAGCAGGTGCAAAAAAGCTACAATTAAAGAAGCTGCACAAGATGGCAACTGCTAAAACACATGGAAACTTCTGATTTTTGGAAGGTGGAAGTTTAAACCTCTTCAAATTAGTGGATGTTATAAGAAATTCCACGCTTTACCAGCCTCCAATGATGTTTCCAGTGTATATTGACACCCCTGGAGATGAATCCATTCTGGGATATTTCTCCACACCACAATACAGGCAAATGCCAGGGCACTCTGTCCATGCTGGGACATCAGCCAACTGTGTGCCCCTGGCAGCAGAATACTGACTCTGAACCAGTACATCCAGCCTTCACAAAGTTTTTGGCCTCTCAGCAAAGCAGAATAAACTTATTTTGCCATTACACAGCTTCTGTGGTGGAACTGATTCATCTTTTCCATGCATCTGCCCACAATATACCACACAGTCAACTTCTGACATCTTAAGGGCATCTCAGTGTCCCACACTTTTAGAGCAACCACACAGTAAAATTAATCTCTCTTCCACTCTGTCTGGAAGAATTAGGAGGGAGGAGGCGTATCCAGCCCACTTCACATCTCCTAGGCCATGAGGGGGTTCTCAATGTTTTCTTCTAAAAGAAGAGTGCTCACAGTTTTACTCCCCACGTTTGCAATGAATACTATGTTTCAAGCATTTCCACATTTCCCTCTAGTAAGGAGACTCATTGCTCCTTAAATCCCCTATAAAAGGCGAAGGAATCCCCTACAAAAGGCAACACCAAAGGAAAACCTCTTTTCACCCTTTGCCCTGTGTTTGTTCACCAAGGTCTCTTGGGAAGGTTTGGCAGATGGGCCTTTGATGTGCTGGCTCTGACAGCCCAGACTGGCCCAGCCCTGCTCAGATCCTCAACAATCCCTTCCACACACTGCATGGGCTGCGCCAGCTGCTGCAGCCTGGCCTGTGAGACACAGAAACACATTAATCAACTGAGATTAATAAAATATGAGTAGATGGAGAGGAGGTAGATTTTAGTCCTCTAAGTGGGTTAAATCTGCAGGGAAATTTCAGACTCAGGTTTTATTTCTTTGGTCACTTCGAAACTCTGGAGGGAGGATTTTGTAGGGCTGGTTTGGATATGTTAAAGGTGTGAATGATATCAGCATTAAGAAGAAGCAGTGAGAAGAAGCAGTAGAAAGGAGGGGAGGATGGAGATAATTCCTTCTCCTTCGAGATTTTGTTGCTGCTGTCTTGCATCCCCTGTAGGGATTCAGGGAAATGTCCGCAGTTCCTTACTTGTTTTCTGGAAGCAGACATGAATTTATATGGTGGAACACTCGGTATTTGGTATAGTCCATGCTCCATTATACTTGAAATGGGCTGTCTTAGTATTTTCTGTGTTAGAAAGTATTATTTTGTCAGTCAGCAGAAGAGGAAAAAAAAGCTCTGATTGCACAGATAGTCTCTAGCAAATAACATTGCTTTGCTAAGTGTAGGAAGAGATGTCCTCTTTTTTTCCTTAGGCAAACATTTCTTTTTTGGAAAGATGAAACACCTGACTCCTAAGCTAGCAGAAATGTCCAGAACATTATGATACTTCTGTTGACTAAAAAACCTTGTGGTCTGCTAGAACGTGCTGCCTTTCTCTGTGGCCTGAGGTGAGCTAATTCATAATCATCAGAGAGTAATGACTTGCTCATGGCTTGTAATTTTCTTATGTATTAAAGGTGAGCAAGTGGATGGTATTCAGGGAGTCAGAGTATAACATTAATTTCATAACCACATAAAACACATGTGAATTCATACTCTTCTGAGATTAGGATTTTAAGCAGGAATTTAAGAGAATGAAAGAACCGTTAGCTTGCTGATCAATACTTTTCTAAGACAATAGAATGTGTTCCTGTTTTTAAATATTTCCATATGAAAGGGAGGAAAATGTTCACTCTCTTATGGGATAGTCTTAATGTTTTCAATAGGTCTCAGGCAGATTCATAATCTTTAAGAATGTCACCCTTAGGTTATAAATTTAATTTATTTTTGTTCCCTAATTACATATCAGATGTGCTCAGTTTACAAGTTGAAACCTCAGGTGTTTTTTTTTTTTTTTGTTGTTGCTTTTAATTTTTTTTTATGATGCTGGCTTTGCAAACTCTTCCTGGAGCTAGACAATAAACAGATTTTTTGCTTCCAATGCTACTTCTAGCTATATCAGTTACCCAGGGTGTGAGAGGAAGGTTTGTGAGAGGAAGGTTATATCACTGGCAAAATGGGAAGTAGGATAAACTCCTGTTTATCTCTGTTCAGTTGCAGTGCATTTGTACAGTGACTTAGAGAAAAACTACATCATAAGACAGATCCTATGCAGGTTGAAACTACTATAATTTATGCCAGCTGCCCAGAGATGCTTGCTGTTATCATGCTATACTAACATTAAAGTCCTGAAATACAGAACAGCATAACTCTGTCATTTGGAGAGACCTTACTTTACTGCAGCTCAGCTCAGCATCTGGCCCTGTGAGCTGGTTTCATGTTTCCAGTTGGAGTCATTATCTCTTTGGCTGGGGGAACACACATCCCATGCTTATGCTTGAATCTAGGATGCTGGACTCAGTGGTAATATATATAAACCCTGAGAACTATTGAATATCTTTGTGCTTCATAAATATTCTGATAGACCTGAGCAAACTCCCAAAGTCCTGGCCTGCTATTCACTGCAATTTAATTTATGGCATGTGTTTCCCCCCACTATTTCCAGCAGCTTAGCTGAAAAATCTGGAGGAAGCACTGCCAGGATCTATGAATTTTCAGAAATTCACAGCTGGGGATGGACATGCCTTATAAACACTAATAGATAGCATGGAACACAGGTTCACTGGTGAGTGAGACAAAGACAACTATTTTCCTCACCTTTCTAAAAGCTGGCTTTAGTCAGTATGCTTAGTCTGCCAGGTGTGATAAAAAGAGAGAAAAATATCTAATTGGAATTGAGGCTTGATTCTCACATCTGTGGACATACAAAATACCCATTTCTCTGTCAATGCTGATTTTGTCAGCAGATCTGGTCATAAATGAAAGGGTCACAGTGTTCCTTCCAGGAACTGAGCCACTTTTTGCCATCTAAAGAAAGTTGGTAAATCCTTTCCAAAGAGAATATTGTAAACAAATGTGTTTTATTTGCCCCACCTGAAATTCCTAGTCCAGACTGATGTGGGGAAATCCAAATAGTCGGTTTGAAGTTTAAAGCTTGAGGAGACAGGGAACATCAGGTACACAAAGTTATTTTCACAAAGCTCCTCCCTTTATATTTGAAAAAAGAAATTTACTGCTTTGCTTGCATTTATGGCTGCTTGATGGCTGTTTTACAAACTGAATTAATATGCCTGCAGAAAGCTTGTGACAGAGGGGTCCATGTATAGCTCCTGTATTGCTATTCCACCTCAGGCATCGTGCTTTTATTCTAAATAAATCTATGTCTATTTAAACTAAAGACTTCCAAACACGTGTGGCCAGGTGCACTGGTGTTGGATGGGATAGATTTAATGTTCTTCATAGTAGCTGGGATGGGCTGTATTTTAGCTGTGTGACCAAAGCATTGCTGATAACACAGGAATGTTTTTGTTATTGCTGAGGGAAGACTTTCCTGCCCCCACCAGAGAGGAGGCTGGCAGTCCATAAGGAGCTGGAGGACACAGCTGGGACAACTGACCCTGACTGACCCAAGGGACATTCCACACCATATGGAATCATGCTCATCATACAAACCTGTGACCAAATTTCCCTAATTTTGCCCATGACTCATTTACTTTGGCAGCATCTGGAGCAGCTAACTGGTTCTATGGACACTTGAAGTGATTGATCTGAATTACAGAAGAGGAATGGCAGGGGTAGAAAGAGTCAAGCCCTGCACCTGTCCTGATTTACAGCTGTGAAGTCAGTGCCCTCTGCAGCAGAAAGATGAGGATCTACAATCACCTTGTTATCACCCAGGAGTGAGGATAGACAGATCCCATTTTATTATAGCTGGCAGAGGTACAGAAAAGGTCTCCCTCTCATCCTGCTTTGCTTTACCTCTTCACTGCAGTGATGGACCGGAGAAAGCAAATGATGAGGCCTGGCGGTCTTACCTGCAATGGAGCAGATTCTGTGTAATGTGGGAACGGCATTTTGAAAAAAAGATTGCACTGCATGACATAAGGAGAAATAATAACCTCTAGGAAGACAAAACTGAGCATGTTGTGAATGTTGTCACAGAAATCTCCATCCTCCTCATCTTCCTCATACCTGGGGAATTAGTGTCTGACCTGTCTTCTGTGACAGCAGACTGGATCAGTTTTACCTTAGGGCAGTTTTGCAGCAGAGATTGAGATTTTGGCTGCTTTTTAAAATTTTATTTTATTTTATTTTTCAGTCTTTTATCTAATGCATTTAGGGATTTTGAGACCCAAAGAAGGCCATTTCTGAGGAAAGGAATTTACCTTCTTTCATATGCAGGTAAGTGCTTTTATTACAAGAAGAAAAACCTCATGAAATGTGAAGCTTACAGTTCAGCTATTTTGATTTTATTTTTACATCTATCAATATTTGTGTGAAATCTGTAAAACCTCAGAAATGCTACATCTTTGATCAGAGTTACAAGCTAGATTGCAACTGCTCCACTCATAGCTTGTCAAGGAATTGGGCAGTGCAGGAATGGCTCGGAAGAGACCAGCAAGAACTGCTAAAGGGAAATTATCTGCTGACATAAAATTCTAATTGTGCCATAACTAATGCAGTGGCCTTTTCAAACAGGGAAGGGTGGCTAAGGAGTGCCATGAAAATAAAAAGAAAAAAAAACTGCAGTCTTCATCTTTGCAAATCCCTGTGGAAGATGGACAGAAGCATGCACGCAATGGTGACTGGTAGGAGGAAAGCATTGTATGGATGCGCATGGACTGTGTATGTGTGTAAGTGTAGTGGCTCAGGTGGAACCATAGATGGAACCATAGAATATCCTAAGTTAGAAGGGTCCTACAGGGACCATCAAACACATTAATTCTTCTGGCTTTGTGCAGGACAACCCCAAAAACCATACTGTGTCTGAGAGCATAGTACGAACTTGAACTCTATCAGGCAGCTGGCGTGGAGGATCCTTGTGCTTGCCTCTGAGAAGAGACCTTGTCACAGGTCTCCTGTGAGTCTGGAGCTATTATGCAAGTGACATATCATCCTTATGAGGAAATTGTGCAAAAAGAACTTCTCATTAAGAAGTGGCAGTGTCTGGTGCAATGAGCTCTATAAAACCTGCACAGTTAATTCTACCATGAGACTGAAACCAGCCAGGGTCATTTTAGGGAGAGGAAAGAGTAAAGCCAGGAGGAAATGCGTTTACTTGGTTTTAATGGAGTAGTTTTTCAATTACTTATATCTCATCAGGCTGTAAAGGGGAAAAACAGTAGCATTAAGGCTCTACATGGATCTGCTGTATTAAATTGGCACAAGTTCTATATCTTTATAAAGCTGCGACAAATGGGAGTTCCAACAAGGAATACATTCCTTCATGTTTGCAGCATTTCTCTTTTTTCCTTTTCTTTTTTATTTTTTTCCCTTGTGTCTGTAAGTGTGGCTCATTCAACAGCCAGTGAGGTAGTTATTACTAACACAGAGGAGAGCTGGAGTAGTTTACTGAAAATCCTGTCTTATAGCAAATGCAAAGCAAAGGTTTAGGTGAATCAATTTGCTGTTATTATGGTGTCTTTACATGGTCTCCAGCAGAAAGATCTGTTGAATTTACAATTACATTTTGTATCACTTTGAAGTATTAACTACTTAATTCTACTGGTTCTGTTGCCGATGATAAACCAGATGTTTTATTACAGGCAGCGGCATGGATTCTTACAGGTACTTGTGTGCCAGCTCCCATTCATTTCTGCAGGAGCTGGGTTTATCTGCTCAGCTGTGTCCAGAAAATATATATGCAGCACTTTGAGCTCAAACTGCTGCCAAATTTTTGTTCATTTTAACCTGCATCTTGCATGAGGGGATGTTTTCCCTTTAAAAGATTTACACCTTCAACTCCTGGGGTTATTAAAAAAACCAAAATAAATAATTCATAGTTTCCATCACTTTTTAAAGTTTTCTTTAAGTAACAAGAGGCAAAGGTAGAACTATCTTCACATAATCATCATCATGGTTTTTTTTTCACTGACTTCCATGGAATATTAAACCAGCTGAGGACCTAAAAACCTATAAATATGACCTAAGGATACATTAGGAGACAACATTCCCAAAGATTGCATTCTAGACACCCCACACCTTGGGTCTTGTTTTTATTATGAATCTTGTTCATGGACATTATGAATTAAAAATTAAAGTTTTATTTAACTTAAAACATTGGTTTTGAACTCTTTTCAATGTTTGGCTTTCAGTAAAGAATTTCCATTTGAAAAGTCACAACAATACTAAAAATTAAACATTCTATATTTTCCATTGAAAATCCTTTATTTTGCATCATAAATTCCTGTTGTATTCAAAATAGTCCTCTATTGGCCTTTCAGCCAAGTTTTAGTAAATTTATTTTCAAATATTATACTAGATATTAACAATGGTCCCTTAGCTCAAGTACTAAAAAAGAGCTGTGAGAACTCATTGGCTTGGGGAAAGGGGATTTTTTTTTTTCAACACATCTTATAGTAATTGTATATAAATTTGGGGCTGAGGTACAGTGTAGATGATGAAACATTATCCTGCATGCTTTGCCCAGAATGAACATTCCCATAGACTCTGCACAGGCAGGAGGAAAACGCCAGTATGCCAGAAGGAGAAAGAACTCATGGAACTTATGAGATTTGTAAAAGACAATGCTCATGTGATTTATAACCCTTCTGAACTTCTGGTGCTTCTGGTTTCCAGGTCAGATCCTGCTTCAAAAATGGCCATGCTTTGGACAAGAATTTGGAACAGATGCGACTGATGAATTCAGGGGTTGGAACCAGATGATCTTGAATGTCCCTTCCAACCAAAAGCCATTCTGTGAATTCTAAATGTCCCTTTACACCTAAATAACTCTTAGGGTTCTATAGTTTTGTATCAAAGGCAGTGAAGAAGTCTTTTTCCAGGAGGAAATGTGTGTGAAACTTACCGTGTACTTTTGAGACATAGAAAGTTGGAGGAAGGAAAAATGCTGCTTTGAAATCAACTTTCCCCCTATCTCATGGGCCCAAAAGCACTGACAGTTTTGATTTTGGGGCTTAAATTATATCGCAGTGGCTGCTGGAGACTGCAGACTGAAATGTCATTGTTGCTGGAATATAATAGTATAGCGCCAGTAAATATCTCCGGATTTAGCTCTCACATATTCTTTTTTTTTTGTTTAGCATCCCATCAATAACTTTGTTGTACATGCTTTCACACAGATAGTTCATTTTTTTCAGGGTGGTTTAACTGCCTAGCAACCTTATAAAAATAAATTTTGGTGTTCTGTAATAATGGCTGAAAACTGTGGAGCTTACATTAACACAACTGTAGTATTTTGAGAGGTAGGGACTGAAATGCCCAGGCTTTTTTTTTGTCAGAATTGTAAGAGTAAAATATTTTTAAGGACTTAATGAAGTTGATTGATAAAGAATCAAGTAAAATATGGCTATTAAGTAAATCATCTTACTTAAATGGTGACTTTCAAAGATGTCAATAAGAGTTGGGTGTCCACACATTTTTTGTGCCTTTGAAAACGCTCTTTTCTTCCCAGGAGAAGGAGTAAATTGAAGCCTTGTGGAAAAGAACAAAACCAGCCATAAACTGCTTTGCATTTATATCACTCAGCCCCCGGAGACAGAGATGGCTCTTCTAGTGTGAATGACATATTCAGTCTTAGGAAGATTTAAGTGTGAAACTGAAAAAACTTAGTACAATTTTAGAGCTTATTTCTCTGAGTAGTTCCACCAAATATTATTGTATTTATTACTTACAAGCAGAAATTATGTACCAAGTAGTTTCTAGAAGATCATGCTTGGGTGAAAATTTGGTCTTGCAGAAGTGACTGCAGACTGTATAGGAAGATACTCCTAAATGACAGAATCACTGAAGTGTCTGATCATTTATTAGCATGGAACAAAGGTCAAATGACCTCCAAATTCAACATAATATTTTCAGAATTTTAATCTGAACCTTCCGACACTGAAGGCTACCGGAGGGAAATCATAAAAACATCCCTGATAAAGGCCAAGAAGACACTGGAATTCTTGTCCATCTGGGCACATGCTAGTTGATGTTCAGCCCCTGTCAGCCTTTTCATCTGGGCAGCTTTCCAGCCACTCAACCGTCAGGCTGGAGCAGTGCAGGCGACTGTTATCACATGAGGGCAAGACCCAGTCCTTGGTCTTTCTGAACCTCATCCTGCTGGCCTCACACCATTGATCCAGTCTGTCCACATCCCTCTGCAGAATATTCCTCCCCTCCAGCACGTTGACATTCCCACCCACCTTAGTGTCATCACAAATTTACTACTGAGAGTACCTTCAATGCCCTTGGCCATATCAGCAGGACAGACGCTGGACAGAATTGAGCCCAGGGGACATCACTACTGACCAGACACCGCCTGCGTGTGGGACCATTCATCACCATAGTCTGGGCCCAGTCCTCTTTGCTGGGTGCACGTTCCCAAGATCTAGTCTGATGGCTTTTTCAAGACTGTGCCGTCAGAGATGGAGTCAAAGGCTTTGCTCAAGTCCACCAAGACTCCATGCACAGCTTTTCCCTCAGCACCAAGAGGGGTCACCTGCACCTAAAAGATGATCAGGTTTAACAGGCAGCACCTGCCTTTCCTAAACTCACGCTGGCTGAGCCTGATGCCTTGGTTGTCCTCTATGGGCTGTGTGATCCCACTGAAAATGATCTGTCCAGAACCTTGCTGGGCTGCAAGGTCAGGCTGACAGCCCTGGAGTTCCTTGGCCCTCCCTGAGGCCCTTCTTGGGCAGGGGTGTCACTCTGCCACCTCCAGTCATCTGGGACCTCCCCGACTGACCAGGACTGATAATAAAGAACAGACAGGGGCTTAGCGAGCTCTTCCACCAGCTCCCGAGCACCCTTGGGGGGCTCCTGGCCAGTTCCATAGTCTTGTCAGTGTCTCGGTGGCTTTGCAGGTCACTAACGACTTCTTCCAGGATTACACGGGCTCTAGTCTGCTCCCTGTCCCTGTCTGCCACCTCAGGGGGCTGCTTGGCCCAGTCTGACTATTGAAGGTTGAGGCAAAGGATGCATTCACCAGCTCCGCCTTTTCCTCATCCTTTGTGACCATATTCAACCTTGCATCCAGTAAAGAATGGAGATTTTCCTTGATGCTCCTTAGTTGTTAATCTCCTTAAATAAACACTTTTTATTGTCTTTTACAGTAGTGGCCAAATGAAGTGCTAACAGAACTTTAGTCTTCCCGATTGTTGTTCACTAGGAGGTGGTGCCAAGGGATGGGAAATGTGATGGGCTGGGTGGGAAAAGCAGTTTGGCTAGGCACAGGGCTTCTTTGGGGAAGTTTAGGGAAGGAACACATGGTGGGACAAGGGAGAGATTCGGGCACCTGGGAGAGGAACAAGAGCAGGCAAAGTCAAAGGTGAAAGGTAGAAAAAAAATACTTTGTGACACAAGGGTCTCCATGTCTCTCTGTGACAAGGGGTGGCTGTGCCCACCAGGCCTTTGTGACCCACAGCTGCATCGTGCCCTGAGGCCATTGTGACATAGGTTCGTGTGGTGACCCGGAGACCTCTTGTAGGGCCAAACCCCTGGCGTTGCCACTCCCAGGAGAGCAGCTCTCTGAGGAGGCAGCAGCTCTCTGACGAGGCAGCATCAGCTCCTCAGCAGGAAGCAGATCTCCCGCATGCCCTTGGCCAGTGTTCGTCAGACCACGGCCAAGATGTCAAAGAGGCAGGAGGCAAATGCCCACTGCCAGTCCCGTGAGGGGCATCCCCTGCTATCCAAGCGGCGACAGGTGAGAGATGGGCATGGAGGGAAAGGCCGCAGTGGGAGCTGGGGGAGGGCTGGGGACACGGGCCAGAGACCGCCAGCCAGGCCTGGCACCAGGCCTTGCTCTGCGGAGGAGCCGCTGCCAGGACGGCCTGGGTGAAGGAATGCCCCAGAGACTGCGAGTGCAGCTGGGAACCCAGCCCAGCCTGGCTGCCGTGGTCAGCACCTGCCTTGGGGCCAGGGCTGGGCTTGACACCATGAGGGGGGACAGCATGCCCGCACCGCTGCCTCCATGCCACACCTCCTCCTGCTTCTCACAGGTGCCCCAGAGGCTGCCGCAGACAGCAGCAGAGGTCACATGAGTGACTGTCGCACCCCTCATTGGGAACAGCCAGGTCCCCAGACAGGACACCTCATGGAGACCCAGAGGACCTGGAACGCAGAAGGACAGCCTGGAGGGTGGGCACACACTGCCCACAGCGGCACAGTCACACGGCCGCCAAGGTTATCTGTGTCAGACTTGCCACCTCTCCACGGCCCTCCATTGACAGTGACACCTCCGTGGCGGCTCAGCCCTGAAATGCCAAGACCAGCCTCTGCAAGGGTCAAGCTTCCCCCTCTGCCGGCCACCCCAGCAGCCTCTGGCTCTTCTCCCAGAGGCAGAGCAAGGTCTGCGGGCCCCTACCGACAGCTTCTGCCACCTTCCCCATGGGGCACTGTGGCTGCTGACAGGGCCCAGGAAACACCTTCCCCAGACAGCTCAGAGGAAATTCTCTGGCAAGGGTCAGC
>VXBU01018924.1:668018-731681 GCA_013400315.1 Bombycilla garrulus | reverse complement strand
AGCGGCGACAGGTGAGGGATGGGCATGGAGGGAAAGGCCGCAGTGGGAGCTGGGGGAGGGCTGGGGACACGGGCCAGAGACCGCCAGCCAGGCCTGGCACCAGGCCTTGCTCTGCGGAGGAGCCGTTGCCAGGACGGCCTGGGTGAAGGAGTGCCCCAGAGACTGCGAGTGCAGCTGGGAACCCAGCCCAGCCTGGCTGCCTTGGTCAGCACCTGCCTTGGGGCCAGGGCTGGGCTTGACACCATGAGGGGGGACAGCATGCCCGCACCGCTGCCTCCATGCCACACCTCCTCCTGCTTCTCACAGGTGCCCCAGAGGCTGCCGCAGACAGCAGCAGAGGTCACAGGAGTGACTGTCACACCCCTCATTGGGAACAGCCAGGTCCCCAGACAGGACACCTCATGGAGACCCAGAGGACCTGGAACGCAGAAGGACAGCCTGGAGGGTGGGCACACACTGCCCCACAGCGGCACAGTCACACGGCCACCTAGCTTATCTGTGTCAGACTTGCCACCTCTCCACGGCCCTGCATTGACAGTGACACCTCCGTGGCGGCTCAGCCCTGAAATGCCAAGACTAGCCTCTGCAAGGGTCAAGCTGCCCCCTCTGCCGGCAGCCCCAGCAGCCTCTGGCTCTTCTCCCAGAGGCAGAGCAAGGTCTGCGGGCCCCTACCGACAGCTTCTGCCACCTTCCCCATGGGGCACTGTGGCTGCTGACAGGGCCCAGGAAACACCTTCCCCAGACATCTCAGAGGAAATTCTCTGGCAAGGGTCAGCGGCAAGGCAGGGCCATTGCCTGCCACTCCTGGGACCTGCAGCTGGCAGGCTGCTGTGCACAGGGGCCCAGCCTGCCTGGAAGCACCTGGAGCACACCGAGATGGAGGAGCTCCTTGAGGTGCAGGAAGAGCATGGTTGCAAAAAATCCTGAGACCTGTTTAGAGGCTTTGCCCCATACCTGTGTGAAGACACATCCATCAAGTTCCCCTGCACCCAGGAGCAATCAAATCTCTGCCAACAGGCAGATGCCGAGCCCCAGGTGCTGCCCAGCACTCCCGGCTCGACTGAAGGCTCCACAGGAGAGATGGGAATGTCCTCTGAGCTCCTGTCACTGGACCTGATTGCAGAACTGTGCTCTGCCTCTGACAACTCATGGCCCAGGGATGCTTTTCTAAAGGAGTCAGAGGAGAAGTGGGAGGAGGAAGAACTCCCATACACAGAGGCTGCAGGAGATGGGGACAGTGACCCTCGGAGCGTGTCACTTGCCCCATTGAAATGGAAAAAGGCAGAGGCAGCGGCTTCTACCATGGCTGGAGATCTCTGGGATGAGGAGCCAAGTGAGCTTTTCCCCACCTCAGGCCTTGAGGAAACCTCAGGCTTCTCAGCTTCACCTTTGTCAGTAGGCCCGTGTGAGGAGAGAGGAACTCATCAGCCTGCACAGCAAAGTGCCCATGGCAGACTGCTGTGTGTAGAGACTGAGGATGCTTCAAAGCACTTTATGCACATCAAGGCAGAGAAGCTGGAGGAGTTGGAGGAAGAAATCCTCTCCTTGCTGAATCAAGAAAGCACCTCAGTGCCACACAGCCTTTACAGCTGGAGCAATGTCTGCACAGGAGAGACTGAAAACTGCTCTCAGCTTGTGCCTCCTGACCTGTTTGAAGAGCTGTGGTCTCTCCGTCAAGACAGCCCGGCGGGCACTGATGCGGCTTTTCTCCTGCAGCTGCCTCAGGGGGCAGCTAGAAGAGTGAGCCCAGTTCCAGCACCTGGCAGATCCTCTCAAGACACGTCCTCTCACCCTCAAGCTGTGCAGCTCTCAGAGGCAACTGCTGGTCCCAGAGGCAACAGCAACAGGGAGGCTCGTAGTAGATGCACCGATGGGTGGACGGATCGATGCATGGATGCATGGATGCATGGTGCCCAAGGCAACCAGGTAGGTGCCACAGGTAGATATTTCCTGCTGCCAGCCCCAGCCCAGCATGCCCAAGCCAATTGCAAGGCAGCCTGGTCGAGGAGAGCCGGCTGAGGAAGGATGACAGTTCTGCCTTGTAGAACCCCACAGAGGTTGACTTTAGGCCTGGCCTGCAGTGTGGGGGTGCGTCCCCACCCTGCCCCCAGGCCATGTTAGGAGCTGAGAACTGCTCCTTGGTCCTCAGCATTGCAGGCAAAGGAAGGCATGCCCATCCTCCTTTCGTATGGCACAGGAAAACGCCTCTCTGGATCCCCACAACATGGACTGGAGAAAAGGGCTAACCCTGGAAGAATGCGCGGCCCCCATCTCCATCTCCACAAGAGCCACTAGGATTCTTCGCCATCGAGAAGCTCCAGGTGACATAGGACCGTCAGGACTCTGCTAGAGCCAAGTCTGGTATCTGCCTTCTGCTTGATTTCTCCACTCTCTTCGTGCACTTCCCCCCCAGTCTCCCCCACTCTCCTTCTCATCCTCCTCTTTTCTATTCCTTCCTGTCTCTCTACCTCCCATTTATTGTTAAATAAAATCCCTGTTCTTGACTTTGGTAGATGTTTTTTTTTGTCACCTTAATTCGTGCTGAGGCATCTCTCACTGATCACATCTTAGCAGGGCACACATCTGCACACAGCACTCACACTGTGGCCTCCCCAGTGCCCGGCACACACTGTGCTCCTGCTGGCCACACTAGTGCTGGCACAGAAGGCCAGGATATCACTGGCCTTCTTGCCCATGTGGGCACATGCCTGTTTGTTTTCCACCACTGCCCCCAGCCTAGAGCACAACTGTGGCTTGTCATAACCCAAGGGCAGGACCCAGTCCTTTTTCTTATTGAACCTCATTCCACTGGCCTGGCACCATTCATCCGGTCTTTCCTCATCCCTCTGCAGAGCCCTCCTACCCTCCAACACATGGACATTCCCACTTGAATTGATGCCAACTGTGAATTTGCTGAGTATGCCCTCAATCACCTCAACTTGATAAACAAAGATATTAATCCAGACAGGACCCAATACTATGCCCTGAGCCCCAGTAGTAATTGACTGCCAGCTTTAACTCCATTCACCACCACTCTCTGGTCCAGCCATACAGTAATTTTTTAATCCAATGAAGAGTCCATTGAAGCCTTTTGAAGCCAGATTTTCTAGGAGAATACTGTGGGAAATGCTGTCAAAAGCTTTACTAAACTCCAGGTAAACACATCCACAACCTTTGCCTCATCCACTTAAGCAGGTCACCTTGTAAAAGGAGGAGATCTAGTTTGGTAAGGTAGGACCTGTCTATTGTGTACCCATGCTGGCTGATCCCCTGGTTGTCCTGTTGTATGTGTTGCAAGATCACACTCAGGGTGATTTTCTCCGTGACCTTCCCTGACACCAAGGTCTGACGGACATACCTGGAATTCTCCAGAGCCTCCTTCCAGCTCTGACACACTGACACACAAACTTGTGGGAAACAGGAATTGAGTACTTGGGACTATGTCTGTGCCAGCAAATTACATGGAGTCAGGAACTGTCCTTTAGCACTGAAACTCAGTTGCATACCTTGTTAGATGTTGGCATTTTTCCTGGTGTTCTTTTAGACAACCAGCACTGTCCCAAATCGTTCCTTATCATTCTTATCTGATTGTTGTTTGTTTTGCCCTGGTGCACTGGCTCAGAGCTCAATATTAATCTCTCACTCTTGATGTGAGTTCATTATATTAGTTTCCCATGTAGATATGCAACATGTATGGAAAAATGAGGAAAATTAACTGTTAACCTTATCCTGGTGTAGGTATCAATGAGATCTTTTGAAAGCCTGTATGCTCTGAGGGCAGTTTTGCAAGGTGGTACCTGCATTTATGTTTCCAATACAGAATTATTTTCTTCAGTTTTTCACAAACACTAAAGCGCTGTTTGTAAGCCGAAAGACATCAAGCCTCTCTGATCCTTCCAAGTCTTCTCCAGAATTATGTACTTCTTCCTTTGCAGAAGTTTATGTGTTGTCCCAGCAGTTCTGTTTCCTAGTGAGGTCTTTTCTTGGATGTCTGATATCCATAGAAGTATTTGAAATCATTAAATTCAGAGGCTGGATTACTTGTATGAGTGGAGTATCCAGATGTCCTTTCTGAATTAACTTAGCTGGGGACAAATTTTACTGTTTCTTTTCTCCACATGCTCTTGCTAAGTGCAGTAAGTCCAAACTCACAGACATGCTTGGAACATGTTCTGCTTAAATGTCACAGCCAATAATAATCAAAATGAAAGTAGGCCAGAATAAAGATGGCATTGCATGCTGCCAGCCTACCTGAGGGAGGTCTGATTGTCCTTAACAATAACATTAATTTTAACTTATAATAATCTAACAAGCTTACCTATTAAGAAGAGATATATACAAGTATGCTATCAAAAGAGGTTAGAAAAAGCTTGATGATAACTTTTTCTGTCAGAACACACTGTGACTTGAAATGCTTTGCAGATTGAGTTTTTCAGGTTCTTTCTCAGAAATTCTCTTTTAGAAGAAAACCCAAGAGAAAATTTCTGACCTTTTGACTTTTTTCAGAATCAAATATTTAAATTTTGCCTTCAGTGCATAATTTTGATGTGTGTTCTCAGCAGAGTGGGTGCTGAGGTGCTAACCTTCATCATAGCCTTAATCTCCTGCCATTGCACCTTCTGATCACAGAGTCTCCTTGAAGGACAGTCTGCAAAACAAACCTGGTGCTTCTCCAGAGAGTGAAATCCCTCTGCACAGAGGTAAAGGGTAAGTCACAGACTTCTGTGATGATTACAAAAGTTCAGTGTGCAGGATCTTTCATCAATGTAGAGATCTGGCAGCAGGTGGCTTATCCAGCCATAAAACCTGCAGCAAGGTCAACTGAGTGCCTTGACACTCCTCTACATTTCCTGCACCTGGTCAAAGACACAGCTCCATTACCTCTATTACGTCCCATTTCCGGTGGATCAATGTAGACATACCTTCATCTCTGCTGATGGACTAAGGGCCCTTGATGTTCCTAGTGGAGCATTAAGTGGAACTCAAATAATGCCCCAGGAAGGTTAGGCTGGAAGCTTGCTAGTTAGATGATTCATCCAACCTAACATTAGGGGTCTGCCACTGGCCTGGGCTTTTATTATAGTCAATGGTGATCTGATCAGTGTAGTCCATGGAGATTAGTGCATGATTCATCCTAACAAATACAGCTATCTCACTGAGGATGAGATGAATCATGCCACAAACTACAGTAACTCTACTAATTCTTTGCTGACTGCAAAGGCATCCCAGAGTGACTTGCTTAGAAATAAAAGCCTAACTCTATAAATATTCTCATTTAGCTAAACAAATTCCACTATTCCACATCATACATCTTAAGGGCTCTTAATACTTCTGAAATAACTTTGACACCTGCACTTCAACACCTGAATTAGAAACATCCGTGTTTGAATAATTGTACTCAAGAATCCTGCAAAAATCATGGTGTTCCTACTGATGCTGAATTACATTGATAGGAGGACAATAAATTGTGGCTCTTTCTGATGCACTACACTGAGGTGTATTGTAATACTTTCCAAGGGATGTGAGATGTTTTCATCTTAAGGAAGCATCAAAGGTATTGTGGAAATTATTCAAACGATTCAGCTTGAATACACGCAGCAGATAATCAGATCTGGGTGATTCACTTATTTCCCCTCTGGTGTGTTCTAAGCACCTGGGAGTGAAAAATTTACTTGGTTGAGATATTTTTCATGGAGGAGAACAAAGGAATTCAGGCAACTTCATCTCATCTCCTGCTGCATTGTTCTGCGGGATTGACACAATCTTTCTGACAAACTCAGAGGGAGTTGACTTCAGTAAAGCCCAGATTTTATCCAAGAAGGATAAAGCTGAAAAACTTACACAGCTTTGAGCTGAGATTAGAAAATTAATAATATTAGCACTTGGAGTTTTCAGTTGGGGTCTAACTTTTGGGATCAAGTTATACTACATATAATAGAAATTCTGCTAAAAACAAATGAAGAGTAATCTGTCCACCTGTAAAATAATACTTCCCACATACTCTCTTTTCTAAACTATAGTAAGGAGAGTCAATACAGTTTCCCACAGAGTTAATCATGCCTTGGGCATCATAGTATCTGAAGACTGTGGATGGAATAAAATTTTATTAAAGCTAAATGCTTATTTAAAGCATAACAGCACCAGTAGAAGTTATCAGGGCATTATCAATAAACGAATATTTAGAGTTTGAAAGAAAAATAAAATTGAAATAAATAAAAATTCTATCTTTAATAAGAAAGACTCTGGAAAATCATGGAATTGTTGAATGATTTGGGTTGGAAGATCATCTAGTTCTAAGCCTCTGCCATGAGATACCTTCACTAGACTCAGAGCTCCATTCAATCTGGCCTTGACACCTCCAGGGCTGGGGAGTTTTTAAGAAAGCCTGAAATCATTAACAGTGTCTCAGAGTAAGGAAAGGCATCTCCCTTATTTATGTTCTGCATGTGGCCTCTAGATGTTACTGAAAGCAGGACACTAAGAGATTTCGAGAAGGTCCTTTTGCCAAGGCTTGAAAAAGTACCCTGGAGTTGCTGATGGTATTGTGTCATAGTTCTCTTTTCTGGTACATCTAAAAGAAACATCTGCAATGCCTCCCTGACACTGCAGATTTAATGCCAACACGGTACAATTTAATCACGTGCTGTAGCAGGTGTTTAGCAGACTACTCAGGACATTAGCAGAGAATAAGACCAGAGCTATTGTCTGGGGGAATGAACAGTGTGATGTGAGAAGCTGCTCAGTAGTTCCCAGCAATGGTTTCAATTCCTTGGTACCCTCCACACATGCACATAGTGCTGTAAGAATATAATGAGGCATTCTGTGCTGGAAGGACACACCTGGGAGTCCCTGAAGAAATCTGAAAGTGTTTCTTTTGCCTTTGTAATGTCCTGTCCTCTCACAGTGACCTAGAAAAAGTCTTCCAGGACACATGAGTCTCCACTATCATTACTGTTTTACCTTTCCTTATTTTCCTTTTTGGAAAGTAACCTATTATCTTGCACATAAAAATATTCCAGAAAGATTTTATGAGAAATTAACCCTAATTATACTTTTCATTCTCTTTCAGGGAATAACCCAGAAGCTTGAAAGCCATTTCATTATATAGTTGTAAATGAGCCACTCTAGGCTGTAAAGAGGTCATGCATATATTATAAGTATCTATCTATCTGTCTATCTATCTATCTATCTATCTATCTATCTATCTATCTATCTATCTATCTATCCATCTATCTATACTTAAACTGATTTTGTTTATTTAATAATCCTAATGGAATGAAAGGAAGTGAATGAACTTTTTTTTTTTTTTTTTTTTTAATCCATAGTGTGTATTTCCTAGGGAAAGGAGAATGTTACCAAAGTATGGTGCAGTACATATATGCCAGAATACATCCATTATAGAAATCAGCACCATCAAAGAGTGATCCAAAAGTGAAGAAATTCCATGTTTAAAACTGAAAGAAACTGAGCATTTTAAAATCTCTTCCTTATATTATCATATTTTAAAATAAAGCTAGAGATTTTGTTTCCTGTTTTTTTTACAGTCTATATTTCACCTAGATGGAGCCATCTGTGGAGCTATTAACTGCACATGGGCACAGCCAAACCCTTTATTTCTGTTTAGACCTTCCCTAATGGATACATTTTCTGCTACAGATGCCTGGAAGACTCAATGGGATAACTACAGTTAGGTGAACTGAGCCTTATTCACAGTTCTTTGCTGGTGAATATCAAATTTCTACAGCACAGGGTGGGACAGTTCTGTAACAAATCAGAAATGGAGTTGCTCCACTGAGAGGAGCAAAGAGGTTGTTTTTCTGATTAGCTTAAAGCCAGCTGATCAGAACTGGAGAGATGGGTTCAGAACATTGGTCTAAATTTGTCAGAGCATGATTTTGCAGTTGGGCTTAGTTTAATAAAACTATTTTGTGAGGAAAAATATTTTCTGAAATACAAATAAATCTGGGTACCTCAGGAATGTTTCATATTAAACCATCTCTCAAGAAAATAATGCAAGGAATGGAGAGCAGATTTAAAATGGGAGCAAAACTGCTCTCTGAAGAAACATACACCCAATATAGAGGAATATAAAAGGAATCTACACGTGATGCTTACTGTCCTAAAAGATAAGGGACTGCTGTGCAGCACTGGGATGTTTAATTTCAGGAGAGCTCTTCCACATTCCTTTAGACCCCATTCCTCTAGTCCTCATTCCCTTAAGACTCATTTTGTTGCACCTGGATCTTGCAAGATTTGCTTTCTCCCTTATCAAATAGCAAAACAACATTTTAATTTTTTTTTCTTTTGCTCATCCAGAAGTTTTGAAGATCTACCTTCTCACAATGAAGAATAGATGTTTTAAACTAAAGGATAAGTGATTTCTCTCAGTTCTACCTGGGAATTGTTATTAAGGCGCATTGGCAAGGCTGTGAAGGAGGAACTAAAGCAGCTCCAGCCCAGCCTTTGTGTGACAGGTAACTGCAGCTCTGTGCCTTATAGACTTAGTAAGGATGATCTTACCAGAATTAGGATGAGACAGATTGCTGCATCTGAAAACACAATGTATGATGTTGCATTAAATCTGTTACTAACAGAATCTTAAACTTGGTATAATTTCTATAGACACGTGTGGCTGCTTACTGAAGGCAAGTAAGTCATTAACATGCAAAAACATTTCATAAGAGAATATTTGCTTCTGAACACAATATGGAGCACAGAGCCTTTGGATGAACTCCAAGTTGTCAGTAGTAGAGTTGAGTCAATGATTCAGAACAAATGATGTGACTGATGAATTTTTCTTTCTGCTTAAAAAGTGTCTTCAGACACATCAGTATTTTGTGAGACTTATTTGTCTCCAATCAACTTGTGCAAAGGAAAAAAAAACACCACAGAACAACAACAACAAAAAATCCTTAAGTCTATAGCTTGATCCTGAGAAATCTCCTTGAGAATTCGCATTACTCCACTCCCAGAGACTAGTGCAAAAGAATAATTTTTTTTAATTTAGGAAAACAAAAACCAGAAGTTTCATCTAAACAGGAAGCTGCTCTGGGGAGGATTGGTGGTGTTTATAAGGGTGTATGGCAGAAAACATTCTGTTGTGTCTGTCTTTACTTGTTAAGAGATGTTGAGTTAAAATCTGTGTAGGAAGATGATGTGAGCACTACTGTTGAAATATGGAATTTCTAGATTTCTTTTGAAGGTATTTTTTTTCTCTGTTTGCAGTGATGGGGCAGTTATCGCTCTGAAGGAGATAACTTCAATACAGGTAAAACAGCAAGGTTCTGTGGAGGGATAACCTCCCTCACACCAAGGGACCTGTAAGTATTTGGATCCTTTCATGTTTGGTCAGTGGCACTTGTTTTTGTGTGATCATGGTGGTGCTGGGCAAATGATTGAACTCAATGGCCTTAGAGATCTTTTCCAACCTAAACAATTCTATGGTTCTATCCATAAAATACCAGATCGGGAAGACAAAATCTAGTTTTGCAAAAGATACTCTGAGATGGTTGAGTTTGGCTACAACTCATCTGAGAAACCAGAGATGTTCAGATGTGCATCTGAACAAGTTTCAGATCATATTTCCTGATATGATCTACTTAGATCTGGGAGGTTTCTCACCATTCCTCACTAGGTGTGGCAAGGACAGAACTAGTCCCCGTACAGAGATAACCCCCTGCATTCAGGACTTTCCTGCCAGTGGATTGCTGGAAAAAGGCATAATAAATGACCTTGGTGATGAGCTGAATGGACTCAGTGGAATTTACCAGCAAGCCCCCAGAAGATTTGCTGTCTCTTTATGCTTTTCTGATCTACTTTTCCCTTTCTCTTCTCACACCTTGTCAGTTCAGAGTGCCAACTGGCTGAAGGAGGACTTAGCTCTGTGCATACAAGGTTCCTCCTGAAATGGATATTCTGGCTTCCCACAAGATCTCTGAGTGTCTGCACCCCAGCAGTTATACAGGCATAAAGTCAGATGAACTATCCCCATACTACTGTCCATGGATTTCTGCCATGGATTTTTTGTGGCTCATTATTCAATGCTTCGTGTACTGGCTCAAACATAGAAGGAATATTTTGGGTTGTAGGAGTGAACTATAGTGATTTGGGAAATCCCTTTTCCTTAAGAGCCCAAGAAGAAAACAACTCTGGAAATGCAAAATGAATTTTTCTTTAATGGTAGAAGCACTGCTGTCTGTGTGCTGAAGGAAGAACAAAACTCTTACTAAGCTGTTTTTTTTTTTTTCCCCATCAATTCATGTTTAGTTAACAGTGTTTAAACTGCATCATTATAATCCTTTCCGCTAATAAATGCTTCAGCCTTTCAACTAAAGCAAGGTGGTTTATGTGTGTGTACACTGCAGAGCCAATCTGCAGTGCCTCGTGGCAGTGTTTGCAGAGGATGTAGTCAGAGTTTAGTGCCATCTCTGGGGAATTAGACTGTTATTTACAGTCATGTAAGTCCTTGCGTATCATTTCTGAAATGTCACCCTGATACAGTACATATCAAAGTGTGAAATTCTGTGCATGTTTGTGCCACCAGATTTTGGCATGAATTTGGAATGTGAAGAGCAGAAACTGGTCCCACTAAATAATATGAACCTTGTGGAATCATGCCAGCTGTTTCCTGCTATATGTGACCTTTTCTTCCATGTTTCTCTTTCCCTGTCTGGCTGATGGACAGGATGATTTTAAGATACTTTAGTACATGATAGGGCTGCCAGGTTTAGATACACATACAATTATTTCCAAAGGTCAGAGGCACTTGCACTGGGCATTCTTGTTTTCATTCCTTCTCCTAATTTCCAGGAATACTGGTAAGAAAAATAAGGCAGAGCATAATTCTACTGAATATATGAACCCTTGGCTAGATATCACTGCTATCTTTCTTATTATAACATATATTTTAAAATAAACCAGTTTATTCCTTACCTGTCTGCTTGTAGGTCTTTTTGTACCTTCTTATTCCAGCATTGGGCTTCCCTAGAGACGAAATTGAATTAGAGAGATTGCTGGATTGATTCAGTCTGGAAGCTCCTGTGCTAATATTGGTCTTAACTTCAGAGTTATCAAACAATAAATAAATGAATGAAAAATCAAAACCTGCTGAGGTTTTTATTTGTGACATGACAGAAGAAAGAAAAAAAGAACTGAAACAGCTCAGGTCTCCTACTTTGTTCTGTCTGTCCTGAGATATAGAAAGAAACTAATTTAAACTTTTTGAGATCAATGTCCATGAAAAACTTATGACTAAATAAATCAAAATGAGAAAATCATTGACTAAAGTCATATTCTGGCTATCTAAACATTAAAATGTGCATTTACATTTTGTCAGCCACTATTTTTTTGAGCCCCATTTGCATAAAATTTAAAGATTCTGTAGCTTCTCTGAATTATTTTTACATTTATCTTTTTGTGGATCCAGATCTTTGCTTTTGGTTAGAAGGAACAAAATTCCTGAGGACTACAATCTTTTAGATTCTGTGCAAGCTGTAAAGTTCCCCTGAAACCACTTTCATTAATTTTGCAGAAGTTGCAGCCTTAAGGCTTGAAAAAGTGCTAAGCAATCAGCAGTCACTCATTTGGGAGCCTAATTATGGAGTTAGGAAACAAATATGTCTTGGTCTATCACTTGCCTTGCATAATATGTGTTCTGGGACTTAACCCCACACCTGCTCGTACAGATGTGTAAATACTTGAGACTGCTGGGTACCAACACAGAGATCTCTTTCCAAGTATGCCACTGAGTGACATGGGAAAGCATCTGCGACTTCACCCCGTCAAGAGGAGTCTGCTGGTGCCTGAAATGGGTGTTTTATGATTTCAGATATCATCTGAAGTATTTGAAATGTCTCTGAATAGCAAAATAATGACCTCTATGATATGACTTGATATACATTCTCACATACATTGTGCAGGAAAAATGCAAGTATAGTCCTTTCAGATGTGTAATAAAGAGAATTAAGCAAAGATATGCTATTTTATGAACTATTTCTTTTTTAGGAACATTTCTAACCTTTATGCCAAACCAACTCCTCTCAATTTTAGCAATAATTTTTTTTTCTCCCATATTTTATTGACAATGGCAATGGACACTGGCTTTTGAAGGTAAAGCAGAATTACTTGGAATAGACTGGCAGTGTTTGTCTGACAGAGGGTTTGGAAGAGGAGCTGAGCTCACTTAGGTGGACCAGGCAAGCTCCTGGTTGGACTAGACTCCAAGACCTAGGTTGGGCTCATTTGCTCCTCCTTCCATTTGCTCATCCCTAAACTGAATCCCTGCCCCCTCAATTCTTCTTTTACCTGTTTTCATGGCCTGAGGTGATACTTGCTTCATAGTTTGAGTTTTCTTCCTTTTGGAGGAATATAGAACAACCTTTTTCTTTTAAGTATGAGATGACAGTGGTGGGTAAGTGCCGGCCAAGGGCCAAGTTCCCATGCAGCTGCTGTCTCACTGCCCCTCCTCAAGAGATCAGGTGGAAATAATAAAATGGAAAATGTCTCAGTTTAAGACAAAGGGAAATCACTTTCCAGTTGCCACCGTGGGCAAAACAGATATGACTTGGGGAAAGGTGTCTCAATTTATTATCAGTTATAATAGATTCAGGTAATGAAAAACAAAGACAAAAACTAAACACCTCCCTCCCACCCCCTTTCCCAAATCCAGGTTTTGCCCTTCACTCACAGTTCCTCTCCCCTGAGGGTGCAGGGATGGGGCTGTTGTTGGTCCCTCACAGCCCCAGGGTGGGCTGGCCTGTTTCCCTGGTTACAGTCCTACAGGGACAGCTGTTCCCAGTGGGGTCTCCCTATCTGTCTCCATATTCTGGGGCTCCAAGGCTTTGCTGCCTCCAGCCTCCTGCTTTCACACTGGTGTGTAACTGCTGCTCTCCAGGACAGTCATCGAGGTACATGAAGGAGCTCTCTCTACTTCCATATTCCTTTTAGATACTGAGTTCCTCTTTGCTTTCATGCCCTGTGACTCCTTCCGGTGTGAAAAACCCCACAAATGCCTCCTGCCAGTCTCTCTTCCTATGCATACCATTCCCAACCCTTTCCTCTCAATGGGACTGAAGAGTCAGCTGTGAATGCTTTTATTTCCCAATAATGGTGTAATGCTTTCTGAATGACTCAAGCAGAGGTGTTGTCTGAGGTTGCTGGACACATATGTTTTGGAATTATTGCTAAGATTCATGAGGAAGGGCAAGGGCTTGAGTTTACCTAAACTTCTTTACAGTTGGGAAGCAAGTGGAATTGGTCCCGACATTATGGTCAGAAACTGTGAATAAAGGCATTGCAATAAAGTCTCCAGGTGGTGTTAAAAGGGGAGGAATCCTGGATGCCAGAGTGAACAGGCAAATAATACAAGGAACTTGATGGAATTGAAATGTTGGAAGATAAACAATTAAATTATATAGAGGAAAATGTGAAATCTGAGCTGAGTGCATTGAGGAAAAAAAAAATCATCCCAAATATTCACTTGTTAATAGAAAGGAAAAGCCTGAGAAAAACCTAAGCTGATCCTAAAAAATCTACAAAAAGCTCTACACGCAAGGAGATTTTCCTGGTACTCCCAACCTTGCTAATCTGGGAATTTGAGAGGGCGTGTTTGTCTGGGAGGTGATGAGGAAGGATGGGGTAATGGAGAATGACTCTGCCTCCAGTATCTTCAAGTGCTGTGAGCACACACTCATCTTCCACTCAGTGCAATTTCATTTAGGTTGTTGTCCCACCTCCCCATGACACAGGAGTTGTGTTTCCCCTGGAGAGGCTCTCCCAGGTGACTCCCTGCTAAATTTTCCATATTGTAAGGGTCAAGAAATAATTACAAAGACATATCAGGAGAGGAACTGACTTAGAGAAACAGCAGGGAAAATATGTGATTCTTCTGGCAGTGAAATTGTGAAGAACAGCTTAAAGAGGAAGATGAAAAAATAGATACCAAAACAGGAAAAGTAAGCTTTGAAAAAAGAAGTCAGAATTTTTAAAGCTGTTTTTCGAAGAAAACAGTTTATATAACAGATACTTCTCTGAATACAACTGATATTTGCAATTAGAATTGGTCAGGAAAGAAGGCTGTTTAGCTTTCTAAAAAACAAAGATCCTGCAAAGAATTGATCTGAAATGTTATTCAGGGTCAGATCCATCATTCCCTTTCTTTCTGCTTTATATCTGGGACTTCCAGGCCTCCAGGCACCAAGGAAGACAACTTCACCTCAGCCAGAATCACATCACACAGCTGGTTTTTCTCCTGATATCTGATATGAATTAACATACCCACTAGAAATTGCCAGTTTAAATCATCAATTGCTAATGATTAAATTAGCCTAGGCCTAGTTAGCTATCTAAAAAATCAATCCTTTTTGAAATCATGTTTATGATCTATCTAATTAGGAAAGCATAGGAAAATATCCTGCATCATTTTGTGATGATGAGAAAAAATAAATGTTTGTGAAAAACAAAAAGGTTTTCACTTTGTAGAAATGAAATAAAAGTCCATGTTGAGGACAGATTGCTTTTATTTCTATTCGAGAAAGCATGATGAAATAAAGCCCAAACAAATCAAAACATGAACAGGGCTAGAATATTTGGGGGAGGAGGGGAAATGAAAGGCTATTTTCTTATTGACAAGCAATGTGAATAAAAAATATTCATACTGTTTGAACTCTTCAAAACCAGCTGTATTTACAACTGGGGAGAGGCATTTAAATTGTATGTAGGATGCACTCACGTTTGCAGTTTGTGGAGGCTCTGCCTGATTTCTCCAAAATGAAACATTAGGCAAGCAGGTAGGGTGAAATTCCATATTAGCATAACCATTTTAGCAACACTGAAGTCACTGGACCTATGACAGTTTATGCCAGTGGAGATTTGCTTCATGATGCTCCAACACTCCTAACCTTTGGTGTGTAACAGGAAGCAGATCCTTTAGCAAGTTTATTGCAAACAGCCCAGCTGCTGTGTTGGGCAGTGCTTTTGTAATACCCGTTCCTTAGGACTGTTGGGTGTGTGTAAGTCAGTCATAAAGTCCCCTCTCTCTACTTGCAGCTCAATTCCATTCAGCCTTCATCCAGAAATGCAGTTTCTTTTATTCTTTGCTCTCAGGATATGCAGTCATTTTAATGTCAAAGAAAATGATAGATACATATTCATATGTTTGTCTGGACTAAGCATTTTTCTGGCACTAAATACAAGATGCTAAGTTACAGGATTTGAGGATACTGTGGTTTATGTTGTTTTTTCTTCAGGGTAATTTCACAGCTCCATACATGTAACAGGACGTAGACATAGACAAACAGTATTTGACTGCAGAAAAATATGAAATTGAGCTTTCAACTGAATTGTTATTTTAAATTAGATTTCAGTGATGCCTTCCACAGAGTACTCCAGGTACTTTATATTGTTTTTGATTTCAAACTTCAAAATGCAATCCATTCCCTAACAGATGATACTGTATCCACACTGGAAAACTGTATAAGGCATCCCACAAAGACACAGTAACACAGTTTGTATGGCCTTATTTTGTGGTGTGACATCATCTGATAATTCTGATCTCCTCTGTTAACAAGACCTACATCCGGTGCTAAGATCCTGTATTTAATTTATAATCAATCGTTTACTCCATAGAACAGCTTTTACTGACAATTTATTCATTTATCAGATCAGTCATTAATCCATCTGACAACATTTGGGTCAGAATCATATCTTGAAGTAACTAAGCACTAAAGCTAAAACTGCTTCCAACTTGTTTTTGACTTAACCTTTCCCCTAGTCTAGTCTGCCTTCCCCAGCTGTATGATTTTTGAAACACCCACAGCTGCTACTGAAATAAGTAGATGAAATTCTGGCTTCCAGCTGCCAAGCTCTTACTGACCTCAGTCACAAAAGAAAGGATTCTACCTACTGGCAGTCGTTCAGCACCATTGAAAATCAGTGATTTAACAACTGGGCAAAGGTCAGACCAGAAATCAATGCCAACAAAAGGACTAGACCTCTGTAGGATCTAACTCCCAGTGTGGCCCTGGAAGCACAAGGTGCTTTTTTGCCATGTACCATGTCACCAATTTTTCTGTCATTTCTAAGCCTTCTTTCCCAAGTGAATATTGGACTGGGGAAGAAACCTGACAATATCCTGATTAAGTTGCAAGCATGCATCGGCTCCTTTACCCTGCAGTACAAGGGAATTTAAACAGTTGGAGAAGAAAAATGTCTGCAGGCACGAGGCAAAGAAAAAAAGAGTAAGTTTTCAGAAACTCTAGCTGTAAAAGAAAAGTGAAAAACACAAGCTCTTCAGAGTATAAAAGGTTCAAGAGGGTAGGAGAACCAATGCCTTGAGATTTAAAGAAGGATTGTGTTGGCTTAATAGAAACTTACCCCAGCTTTTTTCCTACTTTGAGAGTGGGGAGCATTACCTACAAAAGGAAAGAAAGGAGAAGTCTGGATGCTTTGAAGGCTGTTAAGTGTGCTTACCTACTAGAGAAAGAGGGAATAGGGAGAGCCGGCTTATGAGAGTTGGTAGTGCATCCAAAATTGAATGTTGGCTATGGGAGGCCAGCAGGATTTTCTTGATTTAGTTTAATAATTTTGCTAATCTGAAGTTTATATGCTTGGGGTTTTTTGGCAAATATTAGGCTGCATAGTCTGTTCCTTTGGTTAAGGGAAGGTTAATGCCACAGCACAGAGAACAGATGTTTGATTAGTAGGATGAAAAGGATGGAAAGCTGTACAGAAAGCATGCCTGATATCCTGTTCCTGTCAGTATAAATGCTGGTTTAGTTCAGAATAACACTGGCCATGAGCAGCTCTTGATATTTTTCACTACCTTCTGCCCACCAAGTGTTTGTGTTTCTCTCTCTCCTCTCTGAGCACCCAAGCAAAAGTCAGTTCATACCTGCATTGGTGCACTCTGTGTCCAAAACCATCTTGGAGCTTTGTGGTGCTTTACAGGACTTTTTCCCTCTGAGGAGCTGTTGGGTAATGAGATTCCCCACTACTTTCCATGGAAAAGGTATACGGTAAGAGTATAGCAGGCTGGTACCCAAGGTGGTCCGACATAAGGAAGGATTTTAGGAAGCTTTGATTTACTCTATCATCCATCCTTCATCAGTTCAAACTGCAGTAGTGAAATATGATAAAAAGTGAGCTCCTAAAAACTAAGCTCCTATAGCTTTGAACACAAGTCCTCTCAGATAAACATCATGTTCTGCAGCCCTCTCTTGTGCCGTGGGATTCCTCCTGTGGACATCTGAGGCATATGTGGAATCAGAAAAGTGTGACTGTGGTTAGAACTTGAACTACCAGCACTCTACAGGGATGAACTCACCCATCAGACACCTTCACCATTTCCATTACCCTGAAGACTGGTGCTGCCTTAGCATAAATAGAAAATAAATGAATTCTGTAAGGTCTACTTATAAATTTGTAACTACTGAAACCAAAACTAGGTCTTGTTCTCTCCTGACAAGCTGGATTACCTGTGCTTTGAGTCTGTATTTAGTCATGATTTATTTCGCACATGATGAGAAGGAATTTTTGCTCTATGGGTTGGCAGACTGTCAAGTAACTCTAGAATTCATTGAATCTTGAAGAGGCTCTGGGCTGACCTGCCACAAGTAAATGATGTTGTTTTCCTTAATCAGCCCACCAGAGCTGGTACCTTGAGTATCCTTCATCTAATTTTCTTGTGTGCTGGAATCTAACAAATGTAGTAATGGTGTTTTTCACTCATTTGCAATAGTGCTTTTCTTTCAATGGTACTAAAATGCTCCTCAAATGCCAAACTTCTTTGTGAAAACATTCACGTATCAGTTTTAACAATATAACTAAATATTTAGTTATAGCAGTCTATCTCCCTGGGGTTTTTTGAAACTTGTTTAATTGAGGTTTGAACTGTCATTATTTGTGAGATGAGATTATCTATCATTCATGAGTTTCAACTACATGCCAATTTGGAAGAGAGAAAGCTGGCAAATCGTGAAAGTTTCGTGATTTCCAGCACACATAATTACTCCTCCAAATATTAACTCTGTATAGTTTTTTATTTATTACTAGCTGTTCATTATCCACAGTGTGTCATTTTTATATTCCTGTCTAAAAAACAGGAGTGACTCTAATAGTCATCCAGTCAGGTACCAGAAGTAACAGTATGTGACTTCTATGACCATTCACCCACCATAAGTAACATATACAGGAACTTGCACAATCAAAGCAAACAGAGCATGAATAATGTGCAGACAAATTTTGTTTACATGAGCTATGCCATGAGTATTTATGAGCTAGAAACACATTTGTAGAAATTAGGATCAGAGTGCAAGGAGAAAAGCAGAGCCAAAATTGCTGGAATTCAATTTCTATACATAGTCTATGGTGGAGTTACAGATAAGTGAACTAAATTCAGGTGAGTCACACAGAGCTGTGCAGCAAACTGGGGGGACCAGAAGGGAAATGGTACCATGGTGACACTTCAACCCAGCATGGCAATGCTTTCCCTGCCTCCCACCAGGCTGCTGTGCTCTGACCCCTGTTAGACTGAATTGCAGCTGTGCAGCCATCTCCAACCTGACATTAGATTCACCTGCATTCCTCACTAGCAGTTTCCTCTGAGCTTCCCATCACAGCATGGGAGATGCTCCTTGTGCACCAAAGGCAGGATGACTGTGGGAGGAATCCATGCTATGGACTGCAGGAATTTCAAATCTATCTCAGGATCAAGAAAGCCTTGTGGCTCAAGTACTGTCTGCTTCCAGCTAGCAGAGTTCCAGACTCTGTAAAATACCCATTAATTCATCTAACTTGTCTGTCATAATATCCCAGAGCATCCAAATGGATAGATGTGAAAGTGGATCTTGCCTCATTGCCTTTGTTTTCAGCATGTTGTCAGGTTTAACCCCAGATGACAACTAAGTACTATTAAGCAGCTTGCTCACTCACTTCTACATGCAGTGGGACTGGGAGGAAAACTGGAAAAAAAAAATCTCATGGGTTGAGATAACAACAGTTTAATAATTGAAATAAAAGACAGAGAAGAAGAAGAGGAGGAGGAAGAAGAAGAAGAAGAAGAAGAAGAAGAAGAAGAAGAAGAAGAAGAAGAAGAAGAAGAAGAAGAAGAAGAAGAAGAAGAAGAAAATTAAGAAAATGAAAAAATTAAGAAATTAAGAAAATGGAGAAAATGGAGAAAATGAAGAAAGAGAGACAGGAATAAAATCCAAGGCAAATAAGTAAATAAGTGATGGACAATAAAAATTGTTCACCACTCACTGACCATTGCCCAGCCTGTCCACCAGCAGCAATTGTCCTCTCACAGCCAGTTTATATACTGGGCATGACATTCTGTTGTGTGGAATACTCCTTTGTCCCCTCCAGGTCACTGCTCCTGGCCTTGCTCTCTCGGGGACTCTTGTGCACCTGATCCCTGGCAGAGCATGAGACACTGCAAAATCCTTGATTTAGGGAAAGAATTACTGAGTAACAACCAAAACATCAGTTTGTTATCAACATTATTCTAATATTAAATCCAAAACACAGCACTGTACCAGACACTAACAGTAATATTAACTCAAACCCTGTGAAATGAGAAAGTTGACTTTACTTTTTTTGAAACATATACGGAACTACAGCTTTTGCACTTACAGATTTCGTATGCATTTTTTTACATAGCCAGAGTATCACAGGGGGATAAGACTGCTCTGTATTATTTCCTTGTAGAAAAGGCATCTTCTTACCCACAAAATCGAGCAGGGACTTAGATTAAAGGCAGACAAGAGCCTCAGAGCATAAGCAATAAATTAAAATCCCCTTTTTTCTTTCATCTGGTAGAAAAATCCTGCCTCATCTTTAAAAACACAAACGTTGCACATTTAAAAGAAAAGATTGTATGTGCTACACCGACCAGCTGCATAACTCCTAGTGGCCTTGGAAAATTAATGTTTTGTTTTAAGCAAAGCTGAAGTTACTCATGTTATTTCAGTCTATCAATAGCGAGTACATTAACATTATCTAGTGTCTGCAAGCACACTATTAATTTACCTTGTACTGTCCCAATAGAGGGAAAAGAATTGTTCAAGGCAATGAGGCGTATCCACTTCCACTCCTTGGGACTCCTTACCTCCAAATAATCAATATTAATGTGGTGAAGGGAGGGCAGAGAGGAGCAGGATTCTCTGACTGATTTATTAGCTAAAGCCACATCACAGTGGAATGAGAATCTGAAGATTCTTTACTAGACTGAACAGACACTAAATAGTTTATTAAGGGTGGAGTCATTGTCACAGTGTCCATCCGAAGTCAGGATTAATATGACATTTCCTAGCCAGGAGGCTGATAGATATAACTTGCCATTTCCAAAATGATACATTCTTGACTGTAGAAAAAAAAATCCAATATGTTCTTTAAAATACTTGCTTGTTCCAGTATCACCTTCTTTTCCCATTAAGGAAAATGTTTTCTTGCAGAAAAGCAGGTTATTTTCTCTGATCAGAATTTCCTTTTGCCTACAGGTCAGATAAATAGCACAACACACAGTTCTTAACAATATCTCGGCAACTCCCTGACGAAGTACAATTGGCAGGAAATAAAAATGAAATACTGGGGGTGGGAGTTGGGGTTGGGGGTGGAATTTTTAAGTGATGTGAACTGAATATTTCTTTTGAAGTGATGGAAAAAGTATTTGCCGTAGAATGACCTTTTGTCCTTTTGACCTTCAGCTGGTAAAAAATTTACTTTTAAAATTGCATTATGGCAGCACATGCTGTAATCTATACATAGGCTAAAGTCAGAGCGGGATGGCAAGCACACTGAGGCAATACAGAAACATTTGGTTCTGGCTGTCCACAATAACACATGCTTCCACTTGAAGATATAGATAACTGTTACAAAAAAAGCTCAGCTATGGGGAAAAAAAGATGACTCAAACAGTGTCAGAAAAAACAGTTTATATTTTCTCCATATTGCTAGCAAGAGTAGAATACAGGTCTGAGTACTTAACTCCCTACTGTAAAACATAAAGCACGGGTGCTTAACTACTTTTCTTTAGTAATTATTATATCAAATTAAGATTAAAGAATGCCTAAAGTCATGCCTATACTCATAAACTTATTATATGGGAAAGCACCACTGAGTGGTCATCAAACCTGTAGTTGGGGCTTTATAAAAAAGGATGTCCCAAAGCAGATAAGGCAAGATGCTCATATTGGCCCTTAAATACTGTGGACAGGGGGATACTTGGAGTTCAGAGGAAAAATTACTGGATGGACACTTTCATGCTGGAATTACAACACAAAGCAACTTGGGGAATGATGACACAATGATGAAAAGATGGGGATGACAATCCAGGCTATGCAGTGGTGACAATGGGGAGGGATGAGATGCTCTTTACCTTTTCTCTGTGCTCTGCTTTTCTTGGCTGGAGAGAATTCAATGCCTCAGAAAGCTGACATTTTTTGGCATGGTTTGTTGCAGTGACATAAAGTGAAATATGTATCACAGAATAATAGAAAGGCTTGGGTTGGAAGGAACCTTAGATATGATCTTGTTCCAACACCGCTGCCATGGGCGGGGACACTCTCCACTAGACCAGGTTGCTCCCAGCCCCATCCAGAATGGTTCTAAACACTCCCAGGGATGGGTCAACCACAGCTTTTCCAGGGAAACTGGTGCAGTGCCTCACCACCCTCACAGTAAAGAATTTCTTCCTAATATAGTGTCTAAACCTGGTTTCTTTCAGTTAAACTGAAACTTCCTCCTTGTCCTGTATCACCCTGGTTTATGTATCTGCAGTTTATATAACTTATCAACTTTCTTCAGATGTGTATTTTGGGATGAGAGGAACTGCACCAAAGTCTCAGTTCATTACACCACCTGTAGTCAAACACAATTTTTTAAGGTTTATTCTTTACTTCTTTTCATGGCCTGAAGTGAGGACACTGTCCATTGCAAAGTGTGTGCTGTGCTTTCCGTGTGTAGGTTAACACAACATGAATCTGCCTCTAAATGTATGGCAGGTTTATGCAGCCAAAATGTGAGGATTTAAAGAAAGTGAATCAAGGGGCCATAACTAAGAGTAATGGGATGATATTAAGTGAGATAAGTGGCACAGTGAGTGTCAAGAAGTGCTCCTGGGCAGTGCAGGCACTTGGACTGTGGAGAAGGCTCTTGGGGGATGGACACTACATAATGTGCACTTAACAATATCTAAAAGGCACAACACTGCACTCACTGGTGCCCAGACTAAATGATATTGCGGGGGTTTACTGCCCTTTATTCTAGGTACTAGGCTCTAAATCATTGTTTAAAACCTTTATAACCTAATTCTTCTCTGGGGTAACTTATCTGAAGTTCTCAAGGGTGAAAATGAGCCCTCACAAGTAGGAGAGAATACTGCAGCACCTGGAGGCAACACTAAGAAACAACTGAGATTTTTGTAACAGATAAATTCAGTTTAGTTTGAGACAGGAAATAATTCCATTTCTCCCTGGTTTCATGGAAATTACACCCTAGAAAACTCCCCTGAAGGATATCCAGTTGCAAATACTCTGTAAACAGAAAAAAATATCATGCACTGTGATCTTATATCAAACTCCCTCCTGAGTCTAAGGATAAAGAAAACAGGAAAGGCAGAAATCTCAATGAATATGTCTTAAATTAAACACCTATTAAAAATATGCGATTTTAGTATGTTTGTTTGGAGAAGAATATGTATTTAAATATATATGTATATATTATCTTTTATCCAAGAGTTGCTGGAAGCAGCTTTTTATTACTTTATATATTCCTATCACTTCTAATTGTTTCAGTCCTTAGAAAGTTTGCTTTTCAAATCCTACTTTCTTGATATGCCTTGCATTTATACTGAGGAGAACCCATCCTTAATTGTCAGAGATTGTCTGAGACTGATGGGTACACCCAGTCTATGTTTTAGAACTTGTATCTTCAGTACTCACCAGGAGATTTGCTCGGTTGGTCAGAGCACGTGCTCGTAACACCAAGGTTTGTAGATTTAGTTCTCATATGGGCTGTTCACTTAAGAGCTGGATTTGATGATCCTTGTGGGTCCCTTTCTCCTCAGAATATTGTGTGATCTGGAGTGAAGAAGAAGGGTCAGCGTTGCTTGGAAACAAACAGATAAAAGCAAAAGAGTTAGTTAAATAGAGGTGACTCACTAAAGAGTTAGAATGTTTTCTCCCAAGATACCAATATTCTGGTTTTTAATCCTGGTTTCTGGGGAGTTCTGAAGAAGACATCAGCCAATATATAATTCTGTTTTCATATTCCTGATTAGAAATACAAAATCAAGACAAGAATAGCAATCTACTCATTACCTTTCCATGCTCCTAAAAGATGTGTGATAAAGTGCTCTGAGATGATGTGTGAAGATAACTGGTTCCTCAGCTCTGCAAAAGTTGATAGCAACAGGATCAAGTTCTATCTGACTAGCAACAATTTCTAGTCAGTCCAGTATTGTGAATCTTAGTTGGCCAGTATTAATAATAATCTTCTTTTACCTTTGCATGAGCAGTAATTTGAGATTTACTAGGATGTACTTAGCACAAGCATGGAAGACAGGACAAAAGAAAGAGATGGTTTGGTTGCCCTGCTTGAAGGACACATCCAAGCATTGCCCTCTGGTTAAGACGATGTGCATGGTTTGGACCTAATTAAGAACCACCCTACACTCCTCTCCTGAACATGACCTGCAGCACCTCCCTACAGATCTGGTGCTATGATTGCATCTCCAGTGCCACAATTTGAATTTGCTCTTCCACCTTCTGCTCTTAGAGATTTTAGCATTGCTTTTTCTCTAAAAGAGCTGTTAGTAAATGAATAACTTGACCTCAGCAAAGCAAAGGAGAGATTTCTTCAGCAGGATCACAAGAAAGGAAGATCCCATAATCTTCCCACTTCCTTCCTGCATTTTCAAGGGCAAAAGAGAAGTTGAAACAAGTAACCCCCTGCCCCTAGTACAGCAGCCACTGCCTCATTAGCCCAAGCATTTTCCATCCCTCTTCTTTAAGTACAGATTTGCACTCTCATCCTCCTCATTGTTTCTTACCTCCTATTCACATTTATTATTGATATCACCTTATCAATAGTGATTTCTGATGCTTCAAGAGTTTGGCCTGTCTGCCAGATGCCAACTTTCAAGTGCACTTTGCTTCACCTCATTATATTTGTAATGACCTACACATTTTTTTCTTTCTTTTCCATCCTATGCTTGTCTTCTTCCTCACAAAGTGTGAGAGAGAAAGGTATTGGCTGAGTAGGGGCAAAGGAAACAATGTTGGTGCTTTAAGCAGTTGCTCACAGCTTACTAACAGTTTACCAGCCTCTGCAAAGGTAGCAAATGCACTTGTTTAAAATCCTATTCAAGCATGGATGCTTGGTCAGAACCACCACACAAAAGTGAGTAAGACCTACTTATTTCCTGCTGTTTTGCTGCAAACAGCTGTACCTGATCTCTGAAAAGACAGCTCTCTTCATCAGGTTTCCCAGCCTTATGAATTGCAATTCTCAGCCTGTTTTATCTTCCTTTTGTTTTCAAAATCAGCTCATTTTATAATGGCTAAGGTAACATCCTGCTTACACAAACACAGCAACATTAGAGCAGTTATACCTGAGAACAGGATGACAGCATTCCACCAGACAGACTCAGTGCCAAACAGAGACAGGATTAGTAAATTAGTCTAATATTTAATTTGACAGTCTTGTATAATTGAGGAATCTGATCACAAAGGATTTGCCAATGATATCAGAATAAGAATCAGATACCAGCATTCATATTTTGAGTCCATAGAGGAAGTTACTTTGCCCTTTAACTTTTAACAACTTTGTCCTGACTCCAGTCTAATACAGCATGCTGTCTCTTGTTGCCATTTCCGCTGTCTGCTGGCTCTGTGAGTCTGTTTGGGTCAAAAGATACATGTGTTATGTTTCCAGAAACCAAATCAACTAATTATGTCATTTCCCATTATTATGGTTATTTAATTGAAAAATAATATGAAAATGCAACAGGCAAGCAAGATTCAACTTTCTTGTTGAATGGAGTGAGCCTGCCATACAGCTTCTGCCCATCTCAGCCTGCTCAGGGTCTTGGTGTGATGGTCAAACCTTCCAAGCTTTGACAAAGGTGGGGCCCACGGAAGGTAAAAGTATTACAGTCACATGCAGTCACTGGTCCTCCAACTCTACAAACCACATTGTGACTTCCACAAATGTAATTTTCAGGGTATTTATAGAAGGGTCATAATGTGATTGTAAGTGGGTGCAAGAATTAATTATACGGGGCAGAAGTTAGAAGGAACAGGAGGGTGTTGTGAAGACACTGTAAGCATCTGAACAGAGGAGACAGAGACTCAATGCTCTTATGCTGCCTGAAAGTCATCCACACACAATACAATTAAGCAGACATACCCCACCTTAGAAATAGTGCACTTTGCCTGACAGGGTATCAGCAACGTGTGCATCTTCCCACTGCACATCGAGGAGCAGTTTCAGTCCCAGTCAGAGATGTGCAGGACACGCAGGAACAGCTGAGCTCTCTGTGAGATCTGTCTTGTTGAGAGTCCCTTCAGTACAGTCTGTACCTGGATCTGGAAAGGAAACCGGTGAATGTTGCAGTGCACACCATTCAATGGCTGGTGTACTGCAAAAAGATGGCTTTGTATGCTGTCTACACCCTGGCCTAGCACCAGAAGCATTTCTAGGATTCAGGAAGGTGTCTGTTTTGCTGTGGTGGAGCTGTAACACAGCTGCCCCCCTGTTAACCTCCAATAAAGGGCAGATAATTTACAGTTTGGTCTTGGTATCACAATTCCATGGCTTCAGGACACAGAATTATCCTCATCTCTTACTTGAGCGGGTAAGGCACAGCATGAGTGTGACTAGAATTGGTGCCTCTGGGTGTATTATAGAATTTATAGATATGGGAACACAACATACAAGGATTTTTGTCTTATCAGATTGATGTCCTCTGTGCTCATACCTTTGGAAGAGCTGTGATAATTGAGATAATCCTCATCCCTGAAAGCAGCTTTTTAAGCTGTGATTATTTTGGCAGCACAGCTCAAGTTTTATCACTCACAGAATGCAGAGGAGGAAAAGGCAAAAACACTTCTTTTTTGTTCAGCTTTAACCCTAATAAGCCCAGACCACTGAAAAGAAGAATAAACACCTCTCTGTACTCATGTCTCCTCTGATTACTGTCCAGGCATTTGTACTTACTAGGAAATTAGAATTATTTTATCCCTTACATACTCTGAATATTCTTACAAAAAAAAAAAAAAAGGATTTCTAAAACGCACAGTCATTTTCTCTGTGGAAGCAACACTCTGTAATTGTGAACATCTACATCTAGAGCAAGAACAGAACTTCAGAACTTGGGAACTTCAAAACCAAATCCAGGACTTGGATAAGTTTTCAGAACAAGAAATTTTTCCCTAGCCTATTTTTAGATAAATCATAATAACTGAGCTTCATCTTCTTGTATTGAGTCACCTCACAAAAATATATGTGGTATCTAAGACTTGCTGCTTTCTTTGAATTTCTTATTTGCTATTTTAAAATCTTTTCTGTCTGTATTTACTGCTTTTGAGATGTATTCTCTGTCTGACAATGTGTGGGAACTCTGAGGGTCTGACTCAAGGCTGCAAATTTACTGAGGCACACTTATGTCAGATCTTCCTGACTCCAGCCTCAAACTTCTCCCATCATCATTAAAATAAATGTTTATGTCACCTTCAGTTCTGCCTACTCTGTGTGTGCCTTTGAAGCACACAGTGGTTTCCCAAGTATCAGTGTGGTATACGAATGCGGGATACAAATCCTAAAGTTAAGGACTAAAGTGACAAATTTAGGCATTATAATAACCAGGTATATTAGAGGACTCACAGCCCTAATGCCAATGCCAGAGCACAGTGAATTCAAGATGCAAAACCAGAATTCACAAAAATCAATGATCCAGGCGAGGGTGTGTTTTAAATGGTACCTTTTTTCTTGTAGTTCCTGAACTGTGGAGTACAGAACTCTTTGAGAAACTGTAAGTCAAACTGCAAGTTGTCATGCAGCTTGTCCCTTTTTGGTATTCCATTTATATGAAATTCTTAGTGGATGGAAACCCTGCCCATGGAAGTGAGACTGAAACTAGATGGTTCTTTAAGGTTCTTTCCAACACAAACACTTCTACCATTCTTATCTCTGTTGTGGTGAAGAGTGTGGAATCTTCTTGCTGGAGCACAGAGATCAAAGCAGGATCACAGAAGTTGCTTCTTTAGGTACTTTCCAGGGTTTCTTGACAAGAGTATTATATGTAGAAGCCATTTCCTAGCACACGTGGGACAAGATAATTGGGAATGGAGTCTGGATAAATCCCGTGCAATAACTCAGGGTAAATTGTCCCTGACTGAACAGATTTTTTTCCACATTGAAATAGCTGTGTCTGTGACTATGGGTAGGGTGGGATTTAAATAATTTACGTTGGCTTTAGGAAAGCTTGCAGGACAGTTTCTTTACTAACCTTGCAGTCATAATGAGAATATATGCACTGAACGGGTGCACTGTTTGGTGAGTATTAAATTTACCAGATTGTCAAGCTCAAATGTGTAGCTGTGATTCTGGATTCCATTATCAACAAAGAATGGCTTAATGAGTGCGGTTTATTTAACCTCGAAAAGTGAAGGCTAGGAGGAGACCTATTTGCTGTGTTCAGCTACCTGAAGAGTAGCTATAAGAAAAACAAAGTTAGGCTTTTGTCAAAGATGCAGAGGGAGAAAAAAGAGGAAATAGACAGAGTTGCCAAAAGAGAGATTTCAGTTAAATGCAGGGAATGAATATTCACACAGACCTGTTCTTCACAGGTTAACCACAGAGACTGTGATCTCTCTGTCCCTGAAGATTGCCACAGGACAAGGACCTGATCTAACTTAGAGCTGGAGGTAGCTTTAAAGTTAGTCCTGCTATGACAGGGGTAGTGTCTACATGACCTGCAGAAATCCCTCCACTCTACATTTATCCGTGGTTATAAATATTTTGTGAACAAAAATGTAACCCAAAAAGTCCTTCCGCCCCAAAATGAAAGGTCCCAAATCTGCTAAGCTAAAAGAGGGAGGCAGAAAGCTGAGACCTGTGGGACTTTCTGAGGTTTATCCCAGAGTTTTGAAGGAATTGGCTGATGTTGCTGCACTGAGGGAATTGTCTAATGTTATCGCCAAGCTGTTTCTTATGATGTTTGAAAGTCATGCACTCAGGTGAAGATCCTGGTGGCTGAAAAAAGGGAACTATTGCACCTATTTTTAAAAGGTGTAGAAAGGAGGACCTGGGAACTACCACCCTGTCAGATTCACCTCTGTGCCTGGGAAGATCATGGAAGAGATCCTCCTAGAAAGCATGCTAAGGTATACAGAGAACAGAGAGGTGATTTGGGACAGCCAGCATGGCTTCACCGGGGGAATGTCCTGACTGACCAACTCAGTGGCCTTCTATGATGGAGTGACCACGTAGGAGGACAAGGGAAGCACTATGCATGTCACTTACCTCAACTTATGTAAAGGCTTTCACATAGTCCCCCACAACAGCCTTCCTCTCTTAGTCAGAGAGAGGTGGATTTGATGGGTAGACTGCGGTGCACGAGGAATTGGTTGGGTTGTGGCATCCAGAGGGTAGTGGTCAGTGTCAGTGTCTGGATGGACACAAATTATGTCACTCAGGGATCTGTATTGGGACCAGGGCTAATTAATTTCTTCCTCGATGTCATGAACATCAGAGTTAAGTGTGCCTTTAGCAAATTTGCAAATTACACTGAGCTGAGTGGTGAGTTTGTCACACCTGAAGGACAGGATGCCACCCAGAGGGACCTGGACAAGCTTGAGAAGTGGGTCCATGGAAATCTCATGTGATTTAAGGCCAGGTGCAAGGTCCCAGTATTAATACAAGCTGGGGAATTAAGAGATTGAGAAGGGCCCTGAGGAGAAGGACTCGGGGCCACTGGTAGGGGAAACATTGGATGTGAGTTGGCAAAGCACACTCACAGCCCAGAATGCCAACTAATCCTGGGCTGCATCCAAAGGCATGTGGGCAGCCAGTGAGGGATGGGATTCTGCCCCTCACTTCACTCTGGTGAGAGCCCACCTGCAGGGCTCCATCCAGCTCTGCAGTGCCCAGTGCGGGAAAGACATGGACCTGTGGGAGTGAGTCCAGAACAGGGAAACAAAATTATCAGAGAGCTGCTCAGAAGACACCTCTGCTCAGAAGAGAGTCTGAGAGAGCTTGGGATGTTCAGAGAAGGATCCAGGGAGACCTCACTGCAGTCTTTCAATACTTCAATTAGGCTTCTAAGAAAGATGGGGAGAGACGTATTAGAAAGGACTGTTGTGACAGGACAAGGGGTATTGTTTTTAGACCAAGAGATGGTAGAGTCAGACCAGATATAAGGAATAAATCTTTACAATGAGGTGGTAATACACTGGACCAGGTTGCCCAGAAAGGTGGTAATTGCCCCATCCATGGAAACAGTCAAAGCCAGGTTGTAGTGAGCAACCTGATCTAGTTGAAAATTCCCTGCTCATTGCAGGGGATCTGACTTGATCACCTTTAAAGTCCCCTTCCACCCAAATACTTCTATGATTCTATGAGAGACCTGTAATGACATGGAGACTCAGCAAGTCATACAATACGGATCCCCTGGAACTGGCACTGCAGGGAGGTATTACTTTTCTCAGAGAAACATGAAAGAAGGCAAACAAGGGCCAGAAATATTACTTCTTTGAAGTGGATCCTCATGTCTGCTTTCTCCTCATCTCTGCCCTTACCTTAAAGCACTAGTCAGCTGAGAAAGACTCAATATATATATATTGATATATAAACCTGAGGAGCAGGAAAAGGAGCTTATTGTACCCTGGTCATTCTCACTGAGTGTTCTCACCTTTCAGCTGCTGTTAGTAGCTCCCTTCTATTAATTTGCTCTTCTTACATTTGCTGTTTTGAGGCTATGACCTGTAGCTCTGCCCGTGTATGTGCCAGAAAATGTCACCTGGAAGAAACTGCATTTTATGAGCATTTTAGTTTTAGAAATATGCTAAGTATGCCTCATATTTCTTTGGGATTGTAGACTGAGTAAAGGCATAATTTCAAAGTCCCAGAAAGGCATAACATTAATTAGGTGCCAGCTCACACAGCTCTTGCAAGATACTTTGTGTGAAACTTCAGATTCTGAGAAAGTTTAATAAATAAAAACTCTAGAATTTAAGTCCAGGACGGCAAAATTATTTTATCCCTGAACCACCTTGTCCATTCTCTTTCTTACGTAGTGCTAATATATTCCTTTTTCCAGAGAGCATTGTTTCTCCGTACTGGGGTGCAGTGGAGATAAACACTGGGTAGCTGGTTGGTGAGATACAAGGTGAGGTTCTGCACTGAGTCACTCTGGCTTGAGATGACCAGCAAGCAAATAAGAGAAATCAGAATCACTGTCATATCATAACACTTAATCTGTGTGTACACTTATAAGAAGAGTGTAAATCAGTATAATTGATTTTCATGTATCCTATTGTCCTTTTGTTTTATCTGAGATTTTTCTTTCCTTGTTTCTGTCTACTGGTCAGGTTTATTGTTAGGTCTTTTCCTCCCCCATCACTGTCTTATCATTTCACTATTCAGTTCAGCACATGAATTATTAATGCTGGTTTTATGCTAAATGTCCCTGCCTTGCACATAATTTGACCTTACTTACTAAAGATGTAACTGTGCAAACCCTTCAGAACATATTACCCTCACTATGTCTATGAAAAATGTTTCTTCCTGGTGTTACTTACTTAACCAAGATTCCAAACAGTATGAATGGTCATGTGATCATTTTTATTAGCCCTTTTTTCATTACAGAGTAAGAAAGAAAAAATAAAACACTAACCTTTCTGAAAGCTATTACCTTTTTGGTTGCTGGTAATTGTCCCTGTATTTTCATACTGGCATCTATCCTTGAACACACTGGGAAAGAGAAAAAATTAAAACTTGCCTTCCACTACACTTAAGAAATTACTTGATCATCAAGAAATATTCAGTGCAGCTTTCAAATGTGGTTTAGGAAGGAGCTGTAGCTTGTATTCACCTCAGGATAATTGGAAAACATCTCAGTTTATCATACTGGTTCTCTATTCAGCAAAATGTTTTCTTAGACCTCTCCCAACATAGTAAAATTTTAATCTTGTACTGAGCTCAGCAGGAACAATTTTAAACACCTGCTGTCACAGTCATAATGTCCATCATCTTTCCCTTAGGGAGTGTAGTTTCATTTCCATGTGGAACTTGAAAGGTAATTCCAAAGTCTTTATTGAAAAGGTGTATGTTTACCAATGGTCTGGTTCACTTCCAGCAAAAATAACAAGAGATGTCAGACATTTTGAAAGGCAAATGTTTGCTAACAATAATCCATTACAGAATAAATAGTTATCAAGAAGCATAAAATATTAATCAAGTTAACAATTAGCATTGTGGTTATTCTGATGACCACTGAAATGCCATCTTGCTTTCTCAACCCTGATATACTCTTGTTTCCATAGTATTCTGTGGCAAGGATTTTCATAATCCAGTTAGAAATTCATGTCCTTTTTTGGGTGCCATTATTTCCTCCAGTTTCAGTTCTCTATTGGTTTTCCATGTATTTTTTGGGTCTCCCTTTTCTCCTTACCAAGACAAGAAAGTCTGGTCTTTTACAGGTTTCTCCACTTGGCATATTCCTTCCTTATTGCACTTATTTCCATGCACACCTGGATCCCCACAGGCTGTTTATGTGAGCCAGTGGGCAGCGTTGCAATAGGATGAGTTCACAGCCTGTAGTTCAACTTTCAACAGTTTTTGATTTCAGGATGTGTTCATTGCTCACTTCCAACAGCATCCATTCTCTGTGGTTTCAGAGGAGGAGGAATAGACAGAGTAATAATCAGACAACATTTCAGTCCTTTCTGTCTGAGTGTAAATTTGGAGATCCTTCTCATTGAAATCTGCTCTGACATGGACAGGAGAACCCTGTCAATCTGGGTTGTCATCAGAATTTTTTTTTTTCTTGAGGAACATCAGCATGTGAATTCATATTGTCTTATTAAATCCCGATGAAAGAGGGCCTCAGCCATTTGTAACCCAGAGAATATTGACCTCTTCATGCTTTTTTGTAAATTGGATTAACACGTAAAGAAACAACTAATCCTGCCCTCTATATGGCTCACCTTTTGCCAGTAATATGATTTATTTTATTTGCGAATAAAAATGTAGTTACATACTTGTGCTCACAACATGATAAGAAAAAAAAACAAGTCTTGACTGTGAAACTGCAGCAACAATAATATTTATATATACTAGATTACCCAAATTGTAAATATTGGGCAATCATCACTAGGACTAATTAAAAAAATTCACTCTCATTTATAACTAGTCAGAATGTCACTTATGAGATACTATTTTGAAGACATTAAGTTTCCCTTTGTTATTATTATCAATTTGAAAAAATTTGCTTGTAAGGACTTAATTGTACCCTTACCAGTGTGTAGGCTTTCGTTGGTAATCAAAGTTTGTTTAGATTCTGCTATCTGTCTCTGACACTTCGCTTTGCTTTCATGAGTGCTGCATTCTGCTGTCTTATCAGAATACATTCATTGCAAAAATATAATAGATTGTTTCTTAATAGACACCTTCAGTGTTTAAATTATTTCTGAATGCCTTAAAAGTCAGCAAATTAAATCGCCCATTTCTGCCTTTTCACCAGCTGAATCAGAAGGAAAGAGATAATACAAGACAAATAATTATCATAACAACTTTTACAGTAGAAGCTTAAAATAAAGTCAATTAATTTAAATGTCATCTTATTGTCAGGTTATGTTCTTAATATTTTTTTTTCATTTTTTTTCCACTTCAAATGTCATCCTTGAATAAAAATTTTTGTGCAATATTAAATTATGTACCCAAATCTTCACTACAAGATAAAACCTTTAGAAAGAAGCAAGTCGACTCTGCTTTATAAAATGGTATTTGAGAGTATCTCCTTCCTCTGATATTGGCATTTGATGAGTACAAGTGAGCACTGTAAGTCTGTTCAGGCTGGAAACCATTTGGGCATAAATATTTGCATGGCTGGATTGTCAATATGTGTTGGAGATAAGCCAAGCTTCCTAAATTTCTTTTTAATTTTTAATTCTGTAAAAAGAAGGAGAAAGTACCAGGATATAAAGCAAGCTAAAACTCAACACTGCTCTTCTAGTTATCTTAATATCTATTAGTTTTCATGAGGAAAAATATGTCCTTTCCAGCATATTGAAATGAAATGGGCAAATCCATGACATCCACAATTCATTGACAATGGCAGATCAGCATCCACTGACATCAGGGCTGGATTTTAGATGTAGGAGCTACATGTCACTCATATCCAGAGTGGTAACAGTAATATTTTTATTGCTGATATATCCCATTTATATCAAATGCCAGTGATATGTGCCAGTTCCCCATATATGTATGTAGAGCTTCTTCATTACACGTGATTGCTGCAGCAGACAGAGAGGATCTGGTCTACAATGTTCCTCTTTGCTCTGTTTATGTTCATTATGAGATTTTTTCTTGGCTCACTTCTTTCAAAGTTACTAAATTGCTGTTGTTCCTATGCATTCATGTCACAATTAATAAACTTTGGTGTTACCGTTCCTACATTTAATGGAGTTTTCACAGTTAATTAATACACTTATGTGTTACTAAGCCTATTCAAATTCAACTCCAAATTCTGCTGCAAACTTTGATGACTTTATCAGGCAGGATCCTGCAGGGAAAGTTGGCAGGGCCCCACATGGAGTCCTGTGTTTGTTTGACTCTGGTAAGTCATTTCTCCATCTCTCACCCAACATCTGCCCATCTTGCATAGTCAGCAAGCAAATCCTTCACCTGTCACGGCCTGTGCCAGCAGTGCACTGTTGGAGCTGGCAGTTATTGGAAAGCTGAATCACAGCATAGAACTCTGCTAAGATTTTGCCATGAAAAACAGGCAGTTTAGCAATGATAAAGGAGTACGTGGGGGAAGGACTCAGTGCTAGATGTTCTCCTTCTTAACTGAGTGCCCCACCTTCCTCCCATGCATAGGTCAATGGTCAATATCACAGGATTTTTAAAGATGAAGTTTCCTTTTCAGAGATCTGCCCTGAAAGTGGATTTGAACCCAGCAGGTATCTTCACACACATGCTTTGGACTGACATCACTGCCTTAAACTTGGATGGAAAATCCTCTCAAAACAACATATGGTATCCAGTCAGTCTCTGTGGGACATCTTTGTTTCACCATTTTTGTACCACTGAAGTGCTCAACGTTGATATGGGTTTTGTCTTTAAGTAATAGCTTCAGTGTATGCATCTGTATTCCAGACAGAGAGGGAGACTGAGAAAGAGGCAGGAGATTTTATTTTGTGAGCATAAATGCACTGAACACTTCAGAAATACATTATTTAATCTGTAATTTGATAGTGATCACTGTCGGTTACCCAAATCCAATATAAACTCATTTTCTGTTCTTTTTTTCTTTTTTTTTATTACTGGGAATCTTGTGCCAGAAAAGCTCAACTCAAGAGTGTGCTGGGTAATCCAATTTTAATTTCCCAGTTTTCTAACATGTCATATGATGCTTGGTCAATTAGCAACACTCAAACCAGTAGTCTGCTTTGCATTAACAAGGAAATTTAAACTCCTTCTTTAATGCTAAAAGAGGAAGTAATTTCCTTGATTTAACTGACAGGTGGCAAGTGTGTCAGTATGCAGTGGACAAAAATGAAAATGAATTGTAGATCCCCTGTGAAACATGCTTTTCATACAACCTCTAGGGAAGTTGTTGATGTGGTCAAAAGCTTCAGTTTTTGATCTCATTACACTTTCTAGCTAAGTCTTATTTTATTTATGCCCAACTTTATCGTGATTTATCATTCAGATATGATATTTGCTGTATCAAAATATGCTTAGACAACACAATAACAAATTGGCTCCTGGCAGTACTGGTGTAGGGCTGAAGTCTAAACTTTGATGAAAATTCTGTTCTACTCACCTATGATGGTCTAAAATAAACCTGGGTATAACTTTGTATCTACAAGAACAATAATGTTCTGTAGCTCATAAAGGTTATAAAATATGAAAAATGCATATATCAAAAGTATGTCAGAATTAGAAATTACTGATTCCCAGATAACAACACCCAGCTTTGGTGATGGTACATCAATGAGATGTGTGGCACTGAACACTGGACTGTCAAGCAAGGATGGAGGTCTGTTGTCTTGTTTTTGAAAACCCCAGTATTTCTCTCCCATCTTCCTAAATGAAACACTTGAATCTTTTCTTCTGCTTGGCTGTAGGCCAAGTCTGTTTTTCAAAGTAGAGTTGTGTACTATAATGTGTCCTAGAAGTGACAGGGACCTTGAGAATTAATGACATGGGAAAGAATTGCAGTGGAATATTTGACTTCCTGCAGTATTGCACAGGTGCAACCCAGAAGACAATCTACATGTCCTGGAAAAATGCTGTACCTGGGTTTGGCTGAGATGAAGTTCCACAGGTGAATTCCTCTGTCACAGCCCGTGGGGAGACTTGCCTTTTGGATTAAAATATTGTGGATAACATAGCAGTGTTTTGGCTGTTGCTGGGCACCTCTTGCACAGTATCAAGGTTTTCTCACTCTCTTCTCCCACCCTCCTAAGTTGGAAGGTTGGGACTGAGCAACAGGCTGTCAGGAAGCATATCCAGGGAGCTGCACCAAACTGACCAAAGAGTTATTCCATACCACATGACATCATATTCGGCAATAAAATTCATGATAAGGAGAAGAAAGCAGAAATTTCAGAGCTATGGCATTTGTCTTTCCAAGCACCTGTTATGCAAGCTGAGGCTCTTCTTACCAGGAGACAGCTGGACATCTGCCCACCAATGGGAAATTGTGAATTAATTCACATTTTTGCTTTGCTTGCACACACAGCTTTCATTTTTCTTCTTAAATTATCTCGATTCACAAGTCCTTTTTCCTTCCTTCAATTTCCTCCAACTCCCCTGCCTTCCAAGAGGGGAGTCAGGGTCAGTATTTGACTGCTGTCTGGAGTCAGCCCATCACAACTGGCCTTATAGAATAGGAAAGCTATGGCTGTTGTCAGAGGCAGAGAGCAGGGAATCTTGCACATTCTCTTTTGCATAATAAACCTCATATAATGCTTCCAATTTTTTTTTTTCCCCGAGAACTGCGGGGAGATGTTAGGACCCAGTTTAAGACAACTACATCAGAGGTCTGCTTCTTATTGTCCAGTGGGTTCTTACTGTAATTGGTGGTGATCTGTAGGCCCTGCTCAGTCACCTGAACACCTGACAGGCAGTGGGGCACCTTGCCTGGTCTCTGACTGCTGGTCCAGAAGAGCCCTGGGTATGTCTGATGGGATATCTGCCAGCCCCATGTGCCTCTGCTATCTCAAACACCTCCATACCATTCTGAGAGTGTCTGAATATTTCCACTACCCAGTGCAATAAGCGGGGGACATCCTATTAGCTCCTAAAGTCGATGGAGCAGCAGAATTGCTCTCTGGGCTCTGTTGGCTGAGCTGACCAAATGGCGAGGCAAGGGTATGCCAATAGATGAGTGTCTAATGGCACTTGGGACACTCGGGACACTCAGAGGTACCCAGGACTACCCAAGAACCTATGACACAGAACTTCTAAAGGTACATGACCCCTGGGAGTGGCACCTGGAGGAAAAGCAGGGTGCACTGAATGTCTTGTCCCACTGGAGATGACATTCAAGCAACTGAAGTGCATCTCCTAAATCTCAACCAACCTCAGTGGAGTCTTAGACTCTAAAAGCCGAGGTAAAACATCTATTTGTAAATACTTACAATCAGGAGCATTAAAATGAATCCCACCTGGTAAAGGCAGGATAACTGTGCCCAGGATGGGTGGGTGGCTGGTGCCATTTCATGCGCAGTCCTGCTCCAGTTCCAGCTGCTGCTCCAGGCAAGCACCACCATCCCACAGGTTCTGTGCAGCAGCTGCCAGCCCCAGGAAGATGTCTCAGCTGTCTGTGGGTGTTGCAAATAACATTTGACACCTTTGAATAGGCAACTGACTCAAGCCTCAAGATTCATTCAAGCAATCTATAAAACAAAAAAGGAAACTCCAACACTTTTGTGTTATGAAACGCTATGCTTAGAATCTGCATAATTGCAAATAATAGAGCCAATATGCCTTTTGAATATATTTGCTGTGATGAAGTAAAATGGAGTCATCACATAATCATCAATAACTGAATGAAAACACCTGTTATACAAAAACTGAGAGTTATAAGTGATGTTAAAAAAGCCAACAAAAAGTGCCACCAAGAAGAAGAAAACCAAATGAAACCTACTGTGAATTCATAAAAAAAAAACCTGGAAGCAAACTGGCTGATCCCATGAAGCAGATAAACTATACATGTGATGGAGGGATGCTAAATTGATTATATGAGAAAACAGACTGACAGCTCCCTGGCTCAGTCTCTGAACTCTTCAGTTTTGGTTTCAATAGGTTGCCTAATTTTCATTAGAACATGTATTTTTGGCAGTATTAGTTAGATTCCACTGAAAATCTTTTTTAACTAATACTGCCAAAAATACACCACTGGAAAATTGGTTACATCTTCACATTTGCATTTACATGACACTTAGGCATTATATTTTTTATGTGTGATGTTCACTGTGCAAACATAGCTATTATACCTTTCCTAAATGCTAAATCACTTTTTTTTTTTCCTCTCCCTGGAACATCTGCAATAGTTTCTGAAGTTGATGACCCTTTGATCATCATATCCTCACAGCTAACACATAGAAATGGTTGCTTGAGCTCTCCAAATTAAAGTGCAAACTGAACCAGACTCATAGAAATCAGCAGCGATTGTTTCAGCCTAAGACACCTCTACAAAGAGGAGAATGGATTTGTTTTACTTTGCTTTTGAGAAGAGTAGGAATCCCACATATTCAGCTTTGGTGAGCACAGTAATGAAGAGGTGAACACCCCACATATTCAGCTTTGGTGAGCACAGTAATGAAGAGGTGAACACTGCTGCCAAACTGGTGCTGTAGAAGTCTGTGAGTATGTGACTACATCTTAGGTTCTGTGAAAGCAATTAATACATATCCTGGAAAAGCTCCATTCTTTTTTTATACTGATTGTGCATGACAACTGGAAAAGATAAAAGTCATTGACTCTGGAAATCTATAAGATCACAAAATCTAAATTAAAAGCAGAGATGTGTATCTACAGAGACTAAGTATAAATTTCATCAGTATAGAGTCATAGAACTGTAGAATTTTTTTGTTTGAAAATAACTCTAAAGACCATCAAGTCTAACTCTTAATCCAGCACTGCCAAGTCCGCACTGAAACCATGTCCCTACATACCACATATCTTTTAAATATCTTCAGAGATGGTGACTCAACCAAAACTGTAGGCAATTTGTTCCAACGCTTGACAATCCTTTAGGTGAAGAAATTTTTCCTAATATCTGATCACAAACTCCCCTGGTGTAACTCGAGGCCATTTCCTCTTGTTCTGTCACTTTTTACCTGGGAGAAGAGACTGGCCCCCACCAGGATACAACCTACAGATAGTTGTAGTGAGCAATAAGGGCATTCCTGACCCTCCTTTTCTTCAGGATACACACCTTTCTCAGCTGTTCCTCATCAGATTTGTGCTCCAGACCCTTCCCCAGCTCTGTTGCCCTTCCCTGGACATGCTCCAGCACCCCAAAGTACATTTTGAATTGAGGGTCCCAAAACTGGAGACAAGATTCAAGGTGTGGGCTCCCCAGTGCCCAGCAGAGAGGAACAATCACTGCCCTGGTCCTGCTGGCCACACTAGTGCTGGCACAGAATGCCAGGAGGGCCACCGACCTCCTTTCCCAGCTGGGCACACTCTGGCTCATGAGTTCCATTGGGAGCTGTCCTGCCACCCTGACCCAGCCTGGAGCACTGCAGGGGCTTCTTGGGAGCGAGGGCAGGAGGAATATATCCATGGAGTTACACTCATTTACATCAGTCCATCTCTCACCAGTGGCAGACAAAAACGGTGCTAAATGTAACTAAAAAATACAGACTGGCTACCTTATATTTAAAAAGAATTTGAAAAGAGTTGCAGTTGCAACTGCCGTCATTGCCAAGTGTTCTCTTTGCAAATCCATCTGCTGTTTCCTACCTTAAAACCTTTATAACCCTTATAACTCAACTGGAAATCTTGCCTTGCAGGGCTCCTATTTCTACCTACAAGCATATTTACAGCCATATTTCAAAACAAAGTGGGATGATGTAGTGATCCATCATTGTAAATCCTAGCTAATATTAACACCACTGTTACAGATTGTTCCTAATTAAGAGGGAAGACTAATCATTTGAATAAGTCATGGAAGACAAAAAGAGGAAGAGATAGAGAGAAAAATCTAGTTAAACCTTGAAACTACTTGCAGTTTCTAAAGAAAACAAGAAAGTAGTCAAAAAATTGAGGCCAATTGTGACTAAAAGTGAGGATTTTCCTTTCTACCTTGTAACTGTGATACCAGGTCTCAGTACAAGGTGCTTTAAAAATAACTGTGATAAAAAATGACTAAAACTTCTGTCTGTAAAAAAAAAACTCACAGAGACATAAGGAGCTTGTACCAATACAGCAGATTCTCAGAAAGATGATTTTTTAGAGAAATACTAAGAAAGCTCCCAGTTTAAAAAGTAATTATGGGAAAAATGTGTCTTTGTACAATGGAGTTTGGCCTCTGAAAGATGCATCTAATTGAGCTAAAGTTGTGAATAAAGCAGGAGAAGCAAGGTGCTCCTCACAAGAGCACACTGAAATGGAGGCTGATAGCAAACAATAATCATATTTGTCATTTACTCTCTTAATTTGGAAACTCAGTAAAGAGTAGAAGCCATTCTATATTAGACCCACTGTTTGCCACTATCTCACTTGAAAATACAGCAGCAGATAATTATTTATTTCAAATATTTTCTATTTTGCTTTTGAGGCAGAAACTTCACTATCATGACTTTGAATGTGTTTATTTATTCAGATATTCATTTATAATGCATCAAAGTTAACCTTTTCACTTTGTGACCATATGAAAACTGAGTCAACTCTGCAATGATTGAGGTCCCATAACCTCCTTTATGTCTGACTTCATGATTGACACTCTTTAGCTGTCTGAGAAATTATTCTTTCACTCAAGAAAAGATAATGAATAGATTTCAAATAATAATATTAGTCAGGTTTTCCCATGGTAGATTTTGACCTTTTGATGAAAATTTCAAAACACTTTGACCCTCAAATGTCACAGTAGTGTACTCCTGGTTAATCCGGGAATCACAATTTATAAAGAAGAAAAGGGATCTGAGACACAGAATTCATGAGTCAAAGACATAGCCAAGCAGCCATGTGTCAGCTGAAGCTGGAAACACAAAATAATTTGAGTTTGAGCTTCTCCAGAAGACACTTTCATGAACATTTCATTGAATGATAATTTTTTCCTTTGAAACAGCCTCAGGAGATTTATTTAACTATTTAATTATTTTTTTTTTGTGCACATTGGGTGGGTGAATTGTTGACAGAGAAGCTATATATATATTCACTCATCTAGTGCAGGTCAGCTTGATTTTTCTCAGTGGAACTGGTCATTTAGACATGAAGTGTATTTCCTTCCACTAACCCTCTAAACCATTCAGTTATTTTTTTAAAAAGCTGAATTTATTTGTGCTTTCTCTTGCTGCATAATATTTTATTGCTCTAAAACATTACTGGTTTTTCTTACTTTTTCCAGTTTTGATAGATCCCAAACACCAAGGGGATACCAAATCAATTCTTAAAATAGTCTTTATTAATGTATAATTCCATGGCCACTTTTTGGCTGCAAATTATCATAAGAAATCTTTATTCCCTGGTGTTTTTTCTCCCAAGAGGCCTCCTCACCTGCATTGAGGAAAAAAATGCTGATGTCGCTGTGCAGTAGAGCTTCTCTCTGTTAAGTCACAGCCTCTCTTTCCCAGAGCCTGACAGCTCTGTGTTATGGCTGGAATTTTTGGCCAAAGGGTTACTTCTGAGGTGCCAGGGCAGAGCTGATGGTGATTTTTGGAAAAAAAGAGCAAATGGAAAAGTAGGCATTTCGGTGCTGTGGTATAGAGTAATGAGACTAGAGAGTTAGAGGGTGAGAATCACATTGTAGGTGTGATCTTACTCTGAAAAATAAAGGAAAAAAAATCTCTATTTACTAAAATAGTTTCTTGTGAGGTTTAAGTCTTTAGGAATTGATGCTATCTTCTATGTTGTATCTTTTTTAGTAGTCAGTAGTCACATTTGATTAGAGCAATGCTTCAGGAGAATAAAAACCAAATTAATGCACCGGCTCTCACATTTTAAATGCATCCAGATGCAGAGCTTTGGAAGGAGAAAGTTTGATTTCTTACATGGTGCCAATCAGAGAAGCAGCATGGATGTACCAACCCACTGGATATCATACCTTAGCGCCAGTTGGTGTGCAGGTTTGGCACATGGAACCATTTCTCTACCATCAAGATACAAAATGCAAAAAGATATTTGCATTGAAAGGAATCAGCTTCCCTTGCTTGTGGATGTGACTCTTTCCCTGAGAGTGAAGGTGATTGCTTTAGGGAGGGCACATCACGTGTGTGTGGCCACAATCCAATGAAATGGATTTTACTTGTTTACTTGTTTACCACAGCAGAACATCCCAGCCATTTTTTGCAGAGGCACACAGATGCAATTTCTTAATTTTCTTCCTTGTGTATGGTTTTCTGGCAGACTATCTATCAGTATTCATGAAATGCTCAGTTCTGAGTCCCAAGTAACCTAATTTCCTACAGAATATATAAATTGGAGATTGCTCTTTCTGTATAAATAACACATGCAGGCATTATTATGTTATCAGAAAGAGCTCAAAGAAATTTACAAGATAGAGTTTTGAAAACAAGGTAGAGAACATTAGTATATAGCTCACAAACACTTAGGGATTGAAAAGAATCTCTGCCTTAATTGCTTGAAAATATATTTCCAATTAATCAAGAAAAAAAAAAGAAGATGAGCTAAATAAAGATTCTCAATTAATAATCCTGAAAACTGAAATTAAATCTCAGTCATTAAAGTCATGTAATGTCTCTGCACCTAATTATGATTTCCCCAGAATTCCTCTCAAATTTATATTTCACATTATCTGAACTTAATGGCCCTTTTATAATTGGAGAAGATGTAAACTTAACCTCAGCCCCGAGCATTGGACCAATCCTCAGTGAGGAAACAAGTGCATGAGCAGTGTGAGTAATAAAGCAATACTGAGCTGAACAGAGTGGGGAGAATGTCAACACCTGGAAGAGCACTAAAGGTGTGGCTGTGTTTATGTACATGTAGGTATATAGAAAAAGAAAATAAAAAAAAAAGGAAAAGAAAAAAAGAAAAAGAAAAAAAGAAAAAAAGAAAAAGAAAAAGAAAAAGAAAAAGAAAAAGAAAAAGAAAAAGAAAAAGAAAAAGAAAAAGAAAAAGAAAAAGAAAAAGAAAAAGAAAAAGAAAAAGAAAAAGAAAAAGAAAAAGAAAAAGAAAAAAGAAAAAGAAAAAGAAAAAGAATCTAATACTTTATTTTCTAAACTCGTTTTATTAATAAAAGAATAGGAGTTTTGCTAATTTTCTCTAACTTTCCCTGTCAATTTAACAAAGTAAACATATTATTATTGAAAATAGGCCTAGAAGGAACCTCATGTATGCAGCATACTTTGGACTGAAGTTCTGAGCTTGTAAAGCTCATGAACAAACTGTCAAAGCTTTATCACCTGACCAGCAGAGCTTTTACATAACACAAATTCCTGTTATTTAAGGGGGACCAAATCAGCCTAAAGCCAGCACACAGCAATGATTTCATCTTTCATCTGCAAAATTAACTTGGAACTCTGTTCCTTCCTCAGCTCCTCAACTTACCTGGTAGGCATCTCATGGATGTCAGACCCACTGATATTTAATTTCTTTCTCAAACTCATCCTTAAAAATTTATGTTTAACATCCTTCTGGATATATCCACTTATTAATAGAGATTCCTTGTCAAACTTGGGAAACTTGTCATTGGGCTGTATTAGCCTACAAAAAATTTAAAATTGCCCTGTGAATTAGGTAACTTCAGGCCCATGTTAATGCCTTATGTCTAAGTTTAGGGTTCAATGAAAAGCAGGGAGGTCAAGGTACAGAGAGAAAACCTTGCAATATCTAAAGGCAACAAAACAAAATGCACATGTGAAATCACAAAGGACTTTGCTTACTGTTGAGAGGTTCTAGCGGGATTTGTAGATCCAACAAGACATTTTTCCTGCCTGTGGGATAAATGAGCCTAGAGAGAGAGCTGTTTCGGGTGAAAGAAGGGAAAATGGCAGCAAGATAACCACAGTGAAAAAACATACAGCACAGGAAGGTAGAGGCCCAGCTAAGATTTTTAAAGGAGCAAAGTAAAGCAAGAGCAATGTTCCTTTTTGGTTCTGTTGGTGGTTTATTGCCCCTATGGTGGGACATGAATATCCTTAAAAGAGACGCAAAGTGAGAGATAAAAATATATTAGGATCTCCACAAGAGACAGTGAAAATACAATATATACCTAAAGGAACAATCACAGGAAGAGCTTGGTCAAGATGAAAGGGCAGCAATCAGTGTCTATAGGGCACTCCACTGTCCCATCACTGCTGGTGGAGGTTTCAGGTCTCAAATCCTAGCGCTGTATGCCTTCAGTTCTTCTGCTTGGAACATGAATGGGTCATCTAATCTGTTCCAGATAGATTCCAGCCCATATTCCATAAACCTTCTTTTCCAGCTCTGGGAGTATTAAACATGCCCTGGTATGTCTGACATCAAGCTAGAGCAAAAAAAAAATACCTAGAAAAACTAAAAGAAAGCAACCCACTACTCACTTTTCTTCCTGATGCACGTGCTCATCATGTAAAATTCTATTAATGGTGGTGATTTCATATGGAAGGATCAATGAGAACAGTTTGTCCTTTCCATATTTCTTAGTCTAAAATTATGACTACTTGTCCATTTCAGCTGGCTGCTCTTTAGAGCTAAAGCAAGAACTGCTACTAGTGGTAAACTGCAAGTGAGCTGCATGGAAATGGAAAAGCAGTTTCTGTCTCAACAGAATGGGAAGATGTCAAGCCATTTTAATACATTTTTCTAAATTCTGAATATGTTTCTCAAGTGTGGAGCAGTATTTTATGCTTGACAATAACAGAGGTTGCAAAAGGATTTGGGAGGCCTCTAATAAAATCTTTAATCTGTTGACAGAAGAATTTCATTATCCAGTATTATTAACATGGTTTATACAATTCCATGCCTTTGCCTGCATCCAGACAAAGCTATGTCTGCATTACTACTTCTGCTTTTACTGTTTGGAAAGGCTTAAAGTTGGCCTTTCTGTGAATTCCCCGTGGGTATTTTCACAGGCAGTGGATTTAACACAGTGCTTGACACTGTACTACAGCTAATAAATCCAGGATAAGTTACTTCAGTGTTCAGTGGATTGTAATATTTTTGATTGAAGATGGGAAATTATATCCCTCAGAGTGAGGCATGGGTTTGGAATGACATTAGTGGCTCATCATTTTCTTACACAAATCAAGAAAGAGATAGGTGAGACTCACAAATTTGAGATGGAGAACTTTGCAAAATGTCAAGAGTAAATCAGTAAATTAGTGGGTGGAGCTTAATGAAGCATGGTGGTGGAAGGTTTCAGTTTGGCTGAAAAATCTTTGTAGCTGTATGTGATCTTTTCTGCAGAACAGGATCTTTCCACAGAGCTCAATTCAATAAACTGAAGATGCAGTTTGGGTTAATTATAGACTTGAAAGGTATAGTTTCAGCATAAGCCTTTCTTTGCAGACATCAGAGTCTACCCATGTCTTTTTAATGAACACCATGGCCAGGAAAGAGAATAGGATGAGAGAATATATCAAAAGCAAATGGGGCTGTACAGTGTTAAATACTCACTAGAATCTTCATTCCAGAACTAAACCACAGTCTCCTGGTTAAAGCCTTTATCTTGGTTAGAGTAAATTTTGGAATTTCTTTACATTTTTGAATTTTCAAACAGAGACATCTTCTATGCTTTAGGAGAAAAAGGATTTTGTCAGATGCCTGGCCTGATTCTACAAATTTCTGTAGATCTTCAAGGGAGTGTAGAAGGACTGCACTCCTCGTGAAGGTGGTGCAGTTCAACTCTCAGCATAACACAAGATGAATTAGGGTCACAGTGAATTTGGTAGATCTCACAGCAAGGCTTTCTTTTGACTCTCAGCTGCTTGGCATAAAGGCTTGCTGATGAAAGCAGAGGTCAGAACTTCACAGATGGATATCAGTGAAGATCAATTCTTCTGCTTTCAAACACTTATCTTTAAACACAAACAGAATTTTTGAGTGTCATAAGATCAGCTTAACTTCAGTCCCTATAACCACAGGTACAGTGCACTGTGTTTCACACCCTTTTTTCTCACTTCTTTAAATTCCTGCAGTGTAGCAGAATATTTATCCTGTAGCAGTTGTGAGCTGTTTACTTCTCGATGTGTATTTCTGCAGTTTCTGGCTGTGTTTTAATTTGGAATCAATTTCTAATTGCATGCTTGCAGAGAAAATTCTTGATGAGTAATTTCTTTTTTTTTTTACTCAATATAATGCATTATATTTACATATATATTGTGATATATATACATGTATTTATATATTGTGAAGCAGAAGATAGCTGTTTATGGTTTACTCTAACTACATTCAGGAAAAAAACTCTCAGCAAAATGGGTATAACATCCTGCTTTTTTTATATTTTTTAAATTTTTAAAGGTTGTGGTTTTTTGTTTTGTTTTGTTTTGTTTTGTTTTTTGTTTTGGTTTTTTTTTTAGTTGGTGGACCTCTGAGACCTGCTTATGTAACTGGGAAACCTGGAGCATAGATCTTGGGATACCTGAACAGGGAGAGGGGAAAAAAAAGTAGATTTGAAGGATTGTGTGAACACTTGAAACTCTCATGCCGTACAAAAAAACTTCATTTCAGTTGCACAGTGTAAATTTCTCAGCTGGGTCCACCCACTGTTTGCACTACTGAAGTTATCCATTGACACAAATTAGTGTTTTGCACACAGATATCAACTCATTGTGGTGAAGGAAGCCTGCTGAAATCCATAAAAACACTAGAACCTGTAACAGGGGGCAGAGCTTTGTCTTTTTAACACTTTTTGTGCTTTGCAGACTGACTAGATATCAGCATCTACTTTAAAAATAAAATCTATTTTTCCCTAATTTATCTCCTCCCACACAACAAAGGATGCCATATTTTCAGCGAGAGCTGCAGGAAAACTACATTCACTTTCCCTTTCCAAAACTTCCCATATAGCATGTAATTCTTTGGACTGGAAAGGACCTTAAAGATCATCCAGTTCCAAACTCCCTGCCATGGGCAGGGACATCTTCCTCTACACCAGTTTTCTCAGGACTCCATCCAACTTGACCTTGAGCATTCACAGGGATGGACCAGCCCCAGCTTCTCAGGGCAATGTGTGCCAGTGCCTCTTCACCCTCACAATGAAGAATGCTTTCCTAATATCTAATCTAAACCTATTCTCTTTCAGTTTGAAGCCATTCTGCTTTGTTCTGTGACTACATTCTCTTGTAAATAGTCTCTCTCCAATCTCAAGGGAGTGTTTGCCATTCCAGAAGTCTGACTGCAGCAAAGAGTTGAATCCCTAAGTCTGTAAAGTGTGTGTATGTTAAACATAGGGGAAGAGAAGGCTTTTTTTTTTTCTTTCTTTTTTCTTTTTTTCAGTGGCTCTATGTTTGTGACTCATGAATCTTGTTTGGTAGAATTGCTTTCATAATTTAACCTTGCCAAAAGTGGCTGCACCTCTTAGTAGTTTTTCATTATAAAAGATTCTCTCTGTCACCCCAAGATAGTCTCAAACCAATAAAAAGAAACTGATTATTACTATTTTTTTGTCAAATGGAAGAAAAGACACCCAATGTGCTATAATAATGATGGCAATAATTAAAGATACTGACAATTCTTAGAGATCAGCTGAATAAGCCTATTGACTGCACTATTTTTGGGATTGTATTTTCATGCCCCTTCTTGATGACACTGTTGGAGTGTAATGTGTTCTGCCTTCCAGATGACACACTACTTTTAACTTTCATGTACAATATAGGCTAATAGCATCTTGTGGCTTTTCAACTGGAAGTTGTTCTTCGATAAACTGACGGTGATATGAGCACTCCTTCAAGATATTATTTTTTTAACTATGGAGAGAGAGTTGAAAATTGTATGATTAGTGACAAATTTTCAGTTGCAATCATTGTATATTGCCAGCACTGAAATCAATAGGAGAATCCTAGAAATAATTTTCTACTCTGTGTGTGAAAAGAATGTGACCTATCATTAACACCTTCAGGCAAATAAGTGATGATTTAGGGCACTTAACAAAAGCTCATTTGTCTCTTAGGCTTTTGAAAATGAGGGCAGGAATTGTAATAACAACAGTGGGGAAAATTTTGAGCACACAAGAGATTTGAGATTGAAATTTTCTGTTGGAGTATTTTTTCACTGTACTGTTGCACTTAAGTTGTACTTTGAAGTTACATCAAGGGCATCCAGAGTGTGCAGATAGGCAGTATCTGTCAAGCCCTAATACTAAAATATGAATCACAGAAATATGCTGTTACTTAGAACAGATGTTTTTATATTATCATTATAAACTTATAGAATTAGAGCCACTCAAATTAATAAATGTCAATAAAAATGCCATTGAGGACATGAACCTCTGCATAAAAATGAAATATACAGATAAACACTCTCCGGTTGTATTCTAGTCATTACTCACACTGTTAATCAGAGTGTGGGTCAATTAATATCCTTCCCTTCTGCTAAAAATGAGTCCAGTTTCCAAAAAGGAGGAATGACAGATCCAAACATTTAGCCTATCCATTCCTTCCAAGTGGTCAATAAAGCTAATTTAGGACATTTTGGTGTCATAGACATCCAATACTTTACATCTTCTAGCAAAAGGCAAAGTTCCATGTCAATATTTTGACCAGATAAATCCATGTTCCTTGCACCAGTCTCTAAAGAGGGAATGTACTTGTCAGCCAGGTGTCTCCATCTGTTTGGGATGTCTTCCAGTAGCCCTCTATTTCATGCATGCTTTTAAATTCTGTTGTGTGGATCTTCAGCACTACAGTTATCCTGTCAATACTTCTGAATGAGTCTCTCTGCTTCAACTCCTCCATTTTGTACCCATAAATTGTACCTCACATTATTCTGTTTTTCTCTTACAAGAGGCTAGATAGAAAGAATATCGAGCCATTAGGTACTTTCCTAGGTACATTAATCATCTTACCAGGGTGTAAGAACAAGCTCACTAGTTACAATATTCAAACCTAAGTGTTGTGCTTGGAGGTGTCCCAGTGCTCTTGAGGAAGGTCGAATAACATACAATAATGTAAATGAGAATGTTTTCACTAAACAATTATTCTCCATAATGTTCCATAAAAGGAACACAGAAATAGATACCATGGGTCCAAAGATGAGTTTTTGAATCATAATGTCAGAAGCAGACATGAAGAGACCAATCTCTTCAGCAAATACAAGTGAAGTCCCTTTAGAGTTGTCCTTCAAACTCTAGCTTTTATAATAAATGGATTTGAAATCAGACTCAAGTCAGAGTTAAGGCTCTCTTCAGACTCAAGAAAAAAAAAGCTTCATCAGTTTGCACCAAATTCACAGTGTGAAGCTTCTGGTGGGGCATTTAAAATTCTTATATACTAAAAATGGAGCCACGTTTCCCCTTTGTGCTCTGGCTGCCCTGCCTAACACCAGAGCCTATGCTCTGCCAGCAGAGCAGCAGAGGAATCCTTTTGCTCTTGAAGAGCAAATCCCAGTGTTAATCAGGCCTGCAGGTGGTGGAAAACATCAGCTGCCCCCAGATACTGCTCAGCAGTGGGAGAATTCCTTTCCTAAGGAAGCTTCTTTGGACTGGGATGCAGATAGGAGCCCAAACCCATCTCTCCAGATTCCCTCCCTGGGTTGAAAAATATTTCAGATATCTCTGAAGTTCTCTGGCCAGAATTTCCTCTCATCTAGGGCCCAGTGCAAGTTCCGCACAAAGACACAGAACTTCTTTTTTTTAATCTTCAGGCATATTTAATATTTTTTTTTTTTTAAGGCCTCATCCATCAAAACACAGACAATCGTAGACGTGACTATCTTGGCAAGTCTGTGTGATCATTACAAAACGGGAGTGGGAGATGATGATGACAGCTGTGGTTTTTGGAGAGAGAGACAGGAATTTTAGGTCTCATTTGATTCTTCACTTTTACTGGCTTTTGCAAATGGCAGGAAGATTGCAACATCTTCATTCCCAGAACAATATCAATTCTGTAAAGCCTCAAATTTCACAGAATTGCTTTTGAATTCAGATATCATTCCCAGTCACTATACAAAGGATATTAATGCTGGGATTAGACTACAGAATGACATCAACCAAATTAATTTTCTCCCCTTCCATGTCCTGTATCTTGTCTGAAGTATGAATGAAAATTAATTTCCTATGGAGGGGGAATGGCTGCAAGAAATATTGAAGCAATTAATTACTTTAGATTTTGTTCTTCTTGACCAAGACATTTATATTTTCTCAACACTTAATTGATGCTGAGTTTTTAAGTAATGGAATAAGGAGAAGCTGAAGTGATATTACGTAGAATTGGATTACACTTTCCTTCTTCCTCTACATCATCTGGGATGCTTGTTCACATTTTAAAAATGAGTTTCACAATGTTAAAACTTATGGAGTATAATATGTAGATCAATGAGAAATAGGTGCTGGTCGTTCTCAAACATCAATAAAAGATGGAACATGCAGAAAACACCAAATGCATATTAAAAATGCAATAAATAATGGTTGAAAATTATGACTGACTTTTAAATTATAGCCAAAAAATACTAGATCTTCAAAGAGTCATCATGAACTTTTTTTACAAATTACATATTGAAATTAGAATGTAAGATTTCATTGTATCCTTCCCAATGCTGTCTGAACATCAAAATAAACTCACCTTATGTAACTTTCTTTCACAGCTGATTTTCCCTTTTATCACATGACCATCAGAAATGCAGTGTGCATATGCAGGCTTGGATTTGTACATATCTGGATTTTTCATGCTGGAAAGAACAGTAACACCTCTGTTCTTATCCAAGCTTTACAAACCATTGTCATCAAGCATCCCTCCACAGACAATGGTATTATAGCCCTTCGTTTAATAGCTGACTGACCCTTCATGTTTGGTGAAGCAGAAATCTGTAGTCAAACTAATCCAAATGTGGGGATCAGCAGCAATTCTCAGTGTCTCATTTCACAGGACACCATGGAATTTCCATAAAGGGACTGCAGAGAGGATAAGCAAACCCATTGTCAGTTCTTTTCTCCTAGCAAGAAGGACTCCCAATTTAGAGCAGCTAATTAATAGTTAACTGTAATCTCTAGAGCTGTGTATTTTGAGGATAATTAACCCTAAGCCTGGATAAGTATCTGTGGGAAGCATAACAAGACCATCCCTCACCTGTATCGTGCCACACAGGTATAAAACCCAGATCTGGGACTATTCACGACTTGTGGTCCCTTGATAACAAGTTCTGAATCCACAGAACTGCTCCAGCATTGGTAGGGTGAGTCTGGCTATGGTAACTGCTCAAGGCAGTGAAAAAAACAAATTTCAGGCAATCATACCTTTTGAGACACTTTCCAAGCCTTCTAGAGAAAGAGACACTTCTTTGTTACCAGACGTTTCTTGGCATTTGTGTTGATAGGTACAGGTTGTAGCAAGATGCAGAGTATTATAGAGCTTCCTTTGCAATAACATCAGTATTGCCAGCCATGGTCCACAGACAGAAAGCTCAATATTAGCTGAGCAAAGCTACATTTTCAAAAAGTTTCCTACATTTTTGGACATCCTGAGCAATATGCTGAAGTCTCCAAACTGTATTTAGAGCTAGCACCACTCAAGCATGATTGACATATGTGAAAAACTGGCACACAATGACAAGCACCAAAAATCAAAAGCTAGTTGCAAAATGTCTACCCAGTAAGACTGGCTTTGAGGTCAGGTAAGAAGTGCTTGGAAGAGTTAAAATACAAGGTTAATATGAGTGCTAATTGCCATGCTTAATGCACAGAATGTTATTTCCAGTGGTGGACTTTCTCTTCCCAAAAAGAATTATTGAAAGACACATTCCGATCTGACAGATGTTTAATTACATATGAAACCCAGCTGAAGTCAAAGGCAGATTGGGTGTTTATGCAGATAAACAGAAATATACTGAGTTAATTCTAACAACAGCGGCACCATATTTCAATATTGCAAGGGTGCAAAGAGAATACCTAATAAAAAGTTAAGGATTTAGAAGAAACTTCACTAATAGGTTTATACACTGATTTTCCCTTATCTGAATTATTTATAGAAATTGACACTGCTCTTATAGATATCTAACATTTTATCTACATTTAGTGCAGATCTTGTGTTCAGTTTCTGTCTATGTACTTTCAAGCCCAAGGTTCCCCTTTGAATTCTGGTGATGAAGTTCAAAATAATTCCAATCTAACTTTCAAGGTGTCAGCTAAATTTATAATGCGGTCATAATTTTTGTTGTGATGAGTTTAAAAATAAAGTTTTTGACCACCTTCACACATTGTCTTCTGAGATCTCTATTTCCACTGCTGTTAAAATGTCTCCTATCTTGGTGTTGTCATACTTAGGTCTTGATCTCATTGCCTGGAGGTGTGGGATCTGCTGTGGTTTCCAAACCACCATGTGAGGCTCACATGTATCACACAGGACCTCTGTCAGATCTGGGTGCTTTTAGAGCAGGATCTGAAAGTTTTTTCTAATGATGCCTGACTAACCTGTTCAGACAATCAAATTTCACTTTTCTTTGTGAAATGGGGCAGAATAAATTACCTTTCCCACACAGGGAAGATTCACCTCTGAGTTCTTAATTTTGGTTGAACCATGAGTGGCATGGTTTCTGCCTAGGCACTGCTGCTGAGACATCAGTGAAAGCAAATCACCATAATCATCACTCAGAACTGTTCTTCTGATCCAATAAAAATGAGAAAATTTTGCTTTTGAAGGCTCCTTTTCTCTGGACCCATACTGTGATTTACCAGGTATGATATATAGAAGCTGAACTATTTATACTAGAACACAGAAATGATGTTACTGCTGCAAATATCTCATTAAACCATGCACGTACTTTGATGAAAAATAGCTTTTGCAAAATCACATACACAGGCCACTCTGTCAGGATCATGGATAATCCTAGGAACACTCAATAATCACTGGCAGGATTTTGCTTTATAATTTAAAAATATCCCCTTGGGAGTTTTAGCTATACCACACAATGGCTTTACTTCAGGAAGGGTCACAGGGCATTTATGACATTGCTCACAATCCTTCTTGCCACTTAGAATTTAAAAATGAAAGAGGTGAAAAAATAAAACAGGTTCAAAGCTATAACTACCACATGGGAACTTTCCTGAAATCCCTCCCTCCCCTGGACCACACCAGAGCTTGCCTAATGACATTTTTGATATTTTAATGAGATAGCATCAGCATATTAAATATATAGATATTGAGGATTCTGTGTTTTCCAAGGAAACGCCTGGAAGCAGATGGAATGTTCTGTCCCACAAAGGTGTTTCTAACTCTTCAGTGAAAGCAAAGGAGGATCAGCAGCTCTCCAGGCAATGCCACCAACAGGGCTCAGTTTTTTGTTTGATGTTGGTATTATAAACATGCATTCACCTATTTTTTTTTTTAATAAACAATTGCTTTTTAGTTTTGAGGAGAGCTTTGGTTTAATTTCCTTATTTGGTACATATGGAAGAGATGCCTAAAGCACTAGGCAGGAACTTTTGACATTTCTATAAAAACCCAAGTGCAATCAATAGCTAGATATTGAGGTCAGAAAAGTAGCTACTGAGAAAGTTCAGTTAGTTACTGTAGTTTGCACAAAGAAACCACTTTTCATTTAAACCCACAGACTTATGATAGATGCTGTGAAGGGCTATAGGGATGACATGATGTCAAAATAAAAATAAATTGTCAGTATAAATCCAGGGAGACATTGTCACAATATCAGCTTGAAACAAAATGACACCAATGCAAATTTTATAAGAAACAACTTTAAGATGTCAAGACACTGGTAAATTGATGTCAGTTCAGGTCTGCAGGAAGACTGTTAAGATTAAAAAAGAAAAACCTAAACAAACTAAAAAACATTTCCAGAGTAATGGCTATAATAGGCATTTCTAATTTTGTCAATTGAAGTTAGTTGTAGCAACACAAACATGCAGATACCATGATTACAATGTCAGCAAAAAAACCCAAAACCACACACAAACCCAAAAGAAAATATTGATAAAAACATAATACGTGCTTGATAAATGTTACATTGTCATTTACATTTCCAGTTTAGACTGCTTCTATATTTAAATCCATAATCTCTGATGCTAGTTCAGTTGACTAGTAAGAAATCTGGAAGCTACTTCATGCCATATAAACCTCCTGTAGCTTTTTACTCATGCAGTGTGCAGCAGAATTTATGATGAGTTGAACGGATCAAATAGACAGCAGGGGCAGAGCTTGGCTCTTCCAGTCTTTCATTATCAGGCTTTGCTGGATCTCCTTGTCATCATTTCACATGTCCTGTAATTCAGTATATCCTGGTAAATCTAAGCCTAACCCCACTAGTGACCAAGAAGACTCAGAAACACAAACAGATTTATTTTGAAAGTCTTAACACAGTTTTCTAGGAGTGTTTTGAAGCACTGTTTTTGAGCAGTGGGATGTTGGGGGCAGTTGTGAGAACACTTAATGCCTGGCATCTCCTGAAGTCATTTGCATTCAGGCAAAAGTGGGTGGAAATTCTGCCATGTGAAGGCGACATTTGTGAATGTGTAAATGACTGCACAGCACTTTTGGAGCAGTCACAACCAGGGCCCTGCTCAGCACTGAGGTTCTGCCATGTGCAGCATTAACCTTTACCATGTTCTGTTTTCCTTGCACACAATAACAGCAGATCTTTGTCAGGGGGTGGTTTCACAAGATGGTGCATATGCTTCCAGGCTCCCAGTCCCAGATCAAAAATACATGGCATGTAGCACGGAACTATCTATACTCATTCCCCATTCTAAATTGATTTGAAATACTTTAGGGTGTGCATCTGCCTCTAAAGACTTTTTGGAATTAATCCTGCATTTTAGGCCCCGGCTACTTTAAAATAGAAACTATTATGCCATTAGGACCAAAGTGGGTCAGGTTCCAACTGCCTGAAAGTTCTGACAGACCACAGGTGCTCTATTTATCATCAATGTGAGCCCTGTTGAAATTAAGTGTGTTCTGCAACCCCATTTTGGTGTATGTTCAGTCATACAAACCTAAATAATAACAAAACCCACAGGCAATAATAATAATTACACCTTTGAAATCATTAATTCTCGAGTTTGTGTTTAGAAGCTGGCTGAAAATATCACAGGGCCGGATTTCAACACCTTCCATGCTGGAGCCTATCTGAAGTGAAACCACTGACGTCAGTGGAACGATTCCAGATTTATAGCTGCCAAGTTATGCACATCTCTGTGTGTGTCACTTTATGTTAGTTATTTAATGCATTGATTTGCATACCATAAGCAATTTGCATAGAACTGAAATTTGCATAGGACAGCATGGAGCCACACCAACATACTTGAAGAGGTGAGATGGGTAAGGCATCTGGAAGGTGGGGTGAAGGGGTCAGTGTCTGTGTGCAGTGAGAGTGGAGGGCCTGTGCCTGATTTGGGGGCTGATGCTACATCAACTAGATTGAGAGACACTGTGCCTTTCACCCAACCACCCTTGTGCATAGAAGTTGTACCTAAAGGTGCCACTGTAGCAACCTCCTGCATTTCCTACCCAGAGCACAGCTGGTGGGAGTGGGAACTGGAGGTTGATGCAGCAGGAAGAGAGGACTAAGGAGGTAGGAGGGATGCTGGCCGTGTTTTCTGGTGAAAACATCACTTGGTGGCTAACACTTGCACTGCCAAGTTAAATTTTCAGCCAGATGAGAGCAGGCTCATGTGAAATTCACATGTGAAAGATATAATGAAAAATACATGGACTTACTAAGCCCACAAATGTACTCTAGGGTAAATGGAATGAGAATTTAGCTAAAATTGACATTAATTATTGGCATAAAGGAAACTGTCATCAGGAAACTCTGCTATTATCAACAACATCTTAGCTACTCCCTGATCAAAGCACAAAACTCAGGTACTGATCCTTTGACTACTTTCTAAAAATTGCAAATCTTGTCTGGAGGAGCTATAAGAGTTTTACTTTGAAGGGTTACCCAGAAACTCAGTTTGCATCATTAATATCCGTAGTCTTCCAGGACGAAAGTAATATTTTCCTCCTCAGAAATCTCTCTGAGATTAATTGCCAACTGGCATTTTCCATGCATACACATCCACTCAGCACCGTCTGGGGTCCTTGAAGGGCAAACTGGGGAAAAGTACAACCCTGCCAGGTTCTCTGGCTCCCTGGGTGCACAATGCCTGCTAATGCCTACATTTTTAGCAAGAAATTCCTGCTTCTGTGCAAATTCTAATTGCTGGCTCTTAGCAGCTTAGATTCTACAGAACTTCATCAGACCCATCCTTCTCTCTAAATATCCTCGGTGGCTTTGAGGAGACTTGTTGGAGATGCAGCCCTGCAGCCACACTCATTTCAAGCCCCAGTTCAGGCAGTTGATCATTGTGAAAGCAGAAGAGCAGCCCTGGAATCATGCTTCAATCTTGAGACATTAAATCCCAACCACTTGCCCATACACTTCAGGTGCTGCTTTCTTTGCTGTCACTCAGGAAAGTTTTGTTTTCCAGACATCCCAATGTCAGGACTTAATCAGAATGCAGAGATGCTGCCTGTTTCAAAGGCTTCGTAACCAGACCATTTCTGTTAGGAGACCTGGGGTGTCTGTAGTACAACCCTTCCAAAAAATAAAACTTCACAAAAGGCAGTTAGCTTAGTGGTACTGTGGGATCCCAGCTTGCTTTCCCCCAAAATATATATGGTTTTACATATAGTAAAAGATGGTGTGTCCTCAGACTCCATCTTCCTTGAGGACAAAGGTGTGTTCTTCACTCATTTTAACTAGCAGAAATTAGTTCACTTGCAGCAAAACCTAGGGAGGCAACAGTTTAATTTGCAGTTTTAACAAAGCCTAAGTGTTCATTCATGAAGCAACCCATGTGGCAGAGGGGCAGTCACACCATCTCTGCTGCACGTCCCCTGCTCAGGTCAGACCTGTCTGCCATTGATTTAGTGGGTTGAACTAAACTCAAAACCTTTCTAGTCTTTGCTAGAAACATTTATTACCTTCATTTCTCTTTTGGCCTACTTTTAGACAGTCTGCATTTGTTTGGGGGGGGGAAGACACTTTCTTTAGCTGAAGGCATGGCCTTTCAGTGCAACCCCCTTCCAGCAATTTTAAAGAGGAAAATACAGTTTTTGCAAATTGCTCCTACATAATTATGTTATCAATTATTATTATTATTCTTTATGAATAAACTGTGGTTATTTAGCTTTATAAACAAAAGTGGAGCTCAGCCGTGGCTTTCAGTAACTGTCATGAGTGAATTGCTATGATGATGGACAGATTTTGAATGGTCAGTTCTGTTTCTCCCACTGAGATCTAGATCAGTTAGTCATCCTGTTAGTGATAATCATTCCTAAGCAAACAAATCTTAAACAAAGCCCACGCACATTTTTTTTCATCAGAACCTATATTTAACTTTAAATGGGGGGTTGCCTACAGTTTCTGGTCTTTCTCTATTATCCTGCTTCTCTGTGTTTGTCTCCATCTATCATGTGCTGTTGCGTTTATTAAAGTTTTTTTCTTATGAAAATGTTTTTAATCACGAAATAACTCCCAATGTAGCAAGTTAAATTAAAGCCACTCACAATACTTCAGATAGTAAAATGGCAGTGGTTCTTATAAACCCTCTTTTTGGTTCAGTCACAGTTCTGCTCCGGGGCACCTGAAATACCATTTCAATACTTCTAAAGATAAATAGAGTTCTGTCAATAAACTGAAAATTGCTGACCTTGTCTTGTTCATCAATTTAGGCATTGAAAATTCTGCCTCCTGGGATTGGCAGTGCTTTTCCATCTGAAGTGAAAAATGCTAAGCCTGCCATATTTAATGACAGGCCCGGGAGGGTTAATGAAAGAGCAGAAGTGGCATTTCACCTTGACTTGCAGCTGCCCTATAACATTGCCTAAGGGTCCAGCTAAGTGTTAGCTTCATCTGAGCAGTGCAAGGCAGGAGCAAAGACCTACAGAGAATTCTAACAGGATATCCTCGACTGCCCTGCCTCTTGCCCTGGTTGCCTCTGTGTGTGTGTGTGTGTGTGTGTGTGTGTGTATGTGAGTGTTTGTGTGAAACCTGCAACCAACGAGGCCTCAGGGAGTATTGTCTTCATTGGTTACAAAAGCTCTGGAAATGCTGACAAACTGAGAAAGAAAGAAATGCTGTAATGACTGGCTAAATCATCTTCTAGCTTATGCCTGGACTACCAGCATTTCAGAATTTGCTTTTCTATTGATAGCTTAATTTTTATTAGCTAAACATTGATGATTAGTCTGGACTGGTAATTAGAAGTGATCCTTTTACACAGAGGCTTGGATTAAGAGCTTTTGTGATTTCGTGGACTCTGGTTTGTGTGAATGTCAATTTGATCCTTTTAGCATGTTTATGCTAAGTATCAATAGACTCCTGGGATTCGTGGAAGTGCAGCGCTGAACCTCTCAGACACTGAGCAACAGCTGGGGTGCTGCTTCCGTTTGAAAGGCTTTCTTCTCTCCTCACTAATGGAGGATCAAAAGTCATCCCTTCAATTAAAAACTAAAGAAAGAATCTCATTCTTTGGCATTTTATGTCTAATTAAGGATTTTAGTGGGAAATGTACAGTAGTGCTTACTGATTAATTTATCAAACACAAAAATCCCCCTTTCCTCTACCAGTCCAATTAGCCAGGCATTTTATATGGCTGGGAGATAGAAACACTGCTACTACATGGAAACCAGAGGCTCTTTGCATTTGAAATTGTGTGGTAAAGAGACTGGAAAATTTCTCATCTAATACCATGCATATTTAGGGCCTGATCCTGTGAATTATTGAAAATCCCTGCTAAAAAATTAATGGTCTTCTGAAGGTCCATTCCGGTATGATATTCAATACCCTGAACACACAGGAGCAAGCATCAGGGAAAAACAGAGAATGCTGAATGGTTTGGAAAAATAGAGCGTTTATTGTGTAAAATGCCCAAAGGGAAGCATAGATGCTGCTCAGATGATCTCAAACACTGTGGAGCATAATTCACGTGTTAGCTGCTGCCTTCTTACCTTGTGCTGAGATCTCTGTGCATTTCAGAACCTGGGATTGATCTCTCCTTCCACAAGCCAGCTGTCAGAAACAATGTGGAAATATATTATCAATCATTTGTCACTCCCCTCTAACACAAGGATCATGAATCACATTGTTTGTCAGCACATGTCCCTTGCCTATACATCAGAAGGGGTTATTATCATCTCACTTTTCCTCTGCTGAGAGCAGGCATGTGAGCCACAGCATCCAGACCATTCTCCCTGTTGCACGAGCATCTCCCAGGAATGCACTGGGAAGTATATTATCCTTCAAGCATTCTTTATTTGCTTATCCTCCCTCTCAGGGTAATATTTGATGAATGGCTTTGTGTTGTGGTATATTTTTGGTTTCTGGTTTGTTTGGTTTTTTTAGAATTTTATTCTGATGTTTGATGATTTTGTTGTTTCTACTGTCTTATTTATTTTGAAGAACTGTGTTGTTGCATTTTTGTTAGGGAAGGTAAGATTAAGGGAACATGCTTGGTTTTCCAAATGGATTTAAACAGCTCTGAGGCATAAGGATGCTCAATAGACCTAGTCTTGAGTAAGGAATTAGCAATAAACTACACAGCTATGATCAGAGCAGCTGGGAGATGCTGTGGCTGCACTTAGGTGGATGGATGAGGTTTTATCCAAACATCTTGTAGTGCACACATTACCATGTTTACATCAGAGTGTGTCATTGAAGAAAGTCTCATTCTTTCCTCTTAGTGTCCTTTGGTTTGCATCGGGCAGAGCTCTGAGGCCATGACTTGGGTTCCTTCCAAGCGATATTTAATTGTTAGAGGTGTGTCCTGGTTCTGAGGGCACTCCCAGGATATGCTGGCCCTGACCTGCCCCATCTAGTGCCTCTCACATCCCTTCCTATGGCTGCCAAGCTCCATTTTGGTCCAGTATGAAGAGGACAGTCTGTTCCCCATGGTTCTTCCGAGCCATCCCAGGCTCTGTCTGACGTGATTTCCCTCACTAGGCTTCACCCTGATTCTTGTGGTAGTTAACCTTGGCAAAGGGCTAAGGGCTCCCTCACTGCCCTTCTTCCTCGAAACATGGGAGGAAACAGGATGAGAAAGCTCATACTTCAAGACACAGGCAAAGATGGGATGGGGCTGTGCTCAGTCCCCCTCAGCCCCTCTGGGCTGCTCCTCCCTGTGTCCCCAGCTTGGCTGAAGGGCTCAGCTGTGCCTTACCACAGTTCCACCCTGCTCTTTGCCTAGCACACGACCACCCCAGTGCCAAGGAACCTCTGCCCCAGCATGGCACATCCTTTCTCTGCCAGGCCTGTTCCTGTGCGCCCACATCGTAGTAACACTTGTGTCACTTGGAGAAAAGGTGTTGTGGCAGCTCTTCAGGCTGGCAGGCAGGTGAGTTACAGAAAGTAGGATAAAGGTTTGTAAAACCATGAGTGGCAGGAGAAGATAAATGATGTTCACTGTGTCTTCCAGTGGGCGCTGCCAGATACATCAAAAGGAGCTCACAGATTAAAGAAGGAAACCAAAACAAGCTGCATATTCCATTGTATGGGACCTCCTCACTGAAGTGTTGGTTGTGGAAGTTAACAATATTTCAATAAACCATTGGACAAATTAAAGGAGTGGAAAAAAACCAAACCTAAAATCAAGGGGTATGAAATGCAAGTAAGTTGGCTCAGGCAGTCTAAGACTTACAAAGAACTAGAGACTGTAAAATTCTCCTTGAGCAACATCATGATATGCTATCCCTGTGTTTCTTGGTTACTATTGGACAGAGAATTTCGGACCAGACACACCTTTAGTCTGACCCAATCTAGTCATGCCTACACTTTCATTTCATTCTCACTCTTAAAACCGTGAAAGGGGAATATCATACTCTGATCTCTCTGTGTTCAAACCTTGTGTGCTGCCTTTTGCAGAGAAACTTCCATGGCCTCATATCTCACTAGTGGAAGATCACTCCTTCTCAATGCACAGTCTGAGCTTTGGATGAAGTGCAGGGTACCCAGAGTGACCTCATTTGTTCTTTTCCTAATATTTTCACCTGCATACTGCAGGGGAAAAGGGACCCCAAATGATTAAGCAGGAGGATTTGGGTAATTTTTCAAATATGTCGTGATTCAGGAAGAAATAAAATAAATTATAATTTTTTTCCTTAGATGAAGATGTTATAAAGAGGTAATTTGGATGCTTTGAAGAATTTGTTGACAGTGAATACAAGAACTAGATGGGAGAGACTACCAAGGAAGATGGAATCATGTTTTTGGGGGTTGAGATTGTTGAAGAGGATGAAGATTAAGGCTTTATGAGAAAAGGAAAAGCAATTATTGCCAATTATATTGGCAATTCTATGAAGTTCATTACTATAATTGCCCAGCCAGTTATAGTGGGATATCTACAGCATGAATTAGAAGCCCCACATAACCATGCTGGGGTAAAACTGGAAGCCACATAACAACATTATTCCCACTCTTTACTTTGCATCCTACCAAATTGCACTAAGGACATAGTTTTGATGTCTGTATGACCCTTTCTTTTGTAAGTGATGCCTCTGATTTTCCTTTGCTCTTGATCTTTTATACCCTTTATAAATGGTTGACAGTGCATAATTGAATTATCAAGAAAAACCAGAATTGCAGTCAGGCAGAATTTGTCTAAATACATCCAAACGTAAGATAAGGTAAGGAATGCTTTGATGCCTTGGAGTGGCTACCTAGAACAAGGCTAGACAGGATTAAGAGATTAAAGTGGGTATTTATTAAAGGCCTTCAGTAGATACACCTTGGGCAGTCAAAAGCCTCCAAGAGAGACTACACCCAAGATGGACACGGGTCATGAGTTTTTCAGATAGATGTGAGCTTGGTCCATTTACATATCAGGTGTTAATCCTCCAACTACAGCTTCAGGTAATGAAGTCAAAAGACCTCAGTTGGCTTCCCCCCAGTTCACTTTTGTTCATAATTTTCGATGACTGAGGCAAAGGGTGTTCTTGGGTCTCAGGCCTAGAGGGATTGTTTTGTCTGATGAAAATTTGAAGACATTTAACTAACACTATATATGGAGTTTATAGTTATGCACTAATTCAGTACAGGATTCGAAAAATGTAAGAATGTAAGGCATCAGCTTCTACATACAACTCTGGTACTAGAAAAGCCAATTTTTAACTAATATGTAGATAAATTCAGGCTAGATTTGGGTCTTATTTAACTGTACTTCATCTTCCAGAATGAAGATGAAATACAGTTCTGTCATGATGGAAGGGAGAAGTGGAAGGATAGCTTTCCAAATGATGCTGAAAGATGAGTTAAGATGCCTGCTCCCACAGCAACAGGAAAAAAAATATTCTGCCTGGTCAGGTAGCAGATGAAGATGAAAAAAAAGGATCTCTCATCCTAAACATGGTAAATCTCTCAGCTTTCTGTTTGGGTCTAGAGTAGTTTTGTGCACCCTGATGTACAGGTGAGCTGCTTTGGATGATGCCTTTAGCGCAGAAACATCTTTGCCCTGGGGTAACCACTGAAGGGTACTCTTTCTTGCCTCTGTACATATGCCAAACATACCTCATTTTCAATGGAAGTCAAATTGGAACATGAGAGGAAGTCTTCATGTTAACACTTTTCACAGATTAATCTCTTTGTATGACAGGAAAATTATTTTGACAGGTAGAAATAAATATACAGATATAAAAGGAGAAACTTTACACCCTTTGACAACCTAAGAGCAAAACTGGCTCATCTGGACTTCTTTATGCAGTCCATACTCTTCAAAACTGTCCACAGTTTTGGAGATTTCTATGTGCAGTGAGAGTGCCTAAAGCTTCAACTGTTTTCAGGAAACTCGGAGTGTTACAAAGCACATACATTCTCCTTATTTTCAAAGGCTAAACAAGCATGACTGTAAACACTATCACAGCCCTAGCAAAAAGGTGCTGAACCACACTATAAGAGACAGTAATTCATGATGGAGAATACTGTTATCCATGAGGGAGACTGGTCTTTGTGCAGTGTGAGGAGAAGATAAGCATATTGATGTGGCTTCTTTTGAAGTGTCCATCCACTTTGCCACAGCCTCCTCCTTTCTGCCTGCTTCCTATTGATTATGTCTTCTCTAAAGTTCAGCTGACCATTTATATTTCAAGTGAGAAGGAGGGAGAACTGGAGATTTAAAACCATTTAAACAACGCTCGCTAGAGTTAATGCTTGAATGTCACCAGCAGTTGTCAGGACTCAGGCAATGAAATTCCTGAGGGTGGTTCATAATGATTCAATTTGTCAGCATTTCAAGCAGAAACATAGCAGGTCTGATATTCCAGTCCAGAGGGTATAAGAACAGCCAGAAGAGTGTGTCTGTGGGTTACTCACCAGTAAGCGATGATAACACAGAGCTGGTGGTACAAGTTTAACTGCATTGCAGGATAAATTGGGGGTGCAGGCACAGAGGCTACTGAAATACCTTTCTGTGAGAACTTTCTTCATCTGTTATGTTACTCCCTCTGGTAAATACACACAAAGGTACAGCAGTGTGTGCACATGGCTGAGAGATGCTCTGAAAATCCTGTGTAAAGAAGTACATGGTCTTTTACACTCATATTTATATACCTGAACCATGCTTTTTGTATGTGTGTTTTCAGCTTTGACAGGTCTTCAGTAAAATCTGTAGTCAACTTCTGCAGGTTTTTGTAATCTTATTTTCTTATTCTTTAGCAATGCATAGAGACCTGCACAGACAAGAGGGGAAGTGCAATAGCCAGAACAAGGTACAGGATACAGCCTATTCATTACTCTCTTTAGCCATTTCTTTTGTTGCTTGCTTTGTCTTTCCAGACCACATACCTGGTGTAATTTGTATTGTACCTGTGCTAAATCTGGGATAGATTTTTTTTTCCCTTTTTTGTTCAGCACAGTAGGTGGTAGACTGCTGACCTGATATGCCCTCACAGTGCAAACACATGGTGAAGTGTTGTAAAAAGTGCAAATCAAACAGAATAACAGGAAGGATATTTTACTTGCTTGTCTCCTTGTATAAGGTCAGATTTAAGGTGAAGTCTGGAAAGGAGAACAGGTTAAAAAAAAAACAACAAACAAAACGAAACAAAAAACCAAACCAAACCAAACCAAAACCAACCAACCAAAAAAAAAAAAAAAAAAAAAAAAAAAAAAAAAAAAAAAAAAAAA
>VXBU01018924.1:643778-667988 GCA_013400315.1 Bombycilla garrulus | reverse complement strand
ACCCAAAAAAAAACCAAACAAAAAACCCACTAAATAACAATAAGAAAAAAGGCATTACTAACTTTTTTTTGTAAGTGTTAATGGCTTCATTTCAACCAATTACAAACTACTGTCTAGCTTAGATGAGCCTTTTCATTAGACTGTGTCTGCACAGAGTTAAACCTGTGATCTGAGAAACCTGATGGTTTGATGGACTACTCCCAAATAAGTGTCATGAAAGGTGACTGAGAGAAGTCAACACATGGTTTACAAGTTCAAAGTCCTTCTAAAGGATCTGTGTTTTCTCCAGTGGGAAGCATGGCTGTTTTCCTGAAATGGAAAAAGTCTGAATAATTACCAATGAGGAAAACTGAAAGAGTAAACTGGAAATTAACCATATAGACTGTGTCCAGTCTAACTTATTCTCCTGTTTGTAGAGCTTGCATACTGAAGATAAAGAAGCATAGATTATACATATGTGAAAGTAATTTTTATCTCCATTGGATTTTAATATTTGTTTATCTGTGAGAATCTTCTATGTCATTTAATGTAATGTGCTTGTCTGTGGTAGCTTTCTGTAGAAATTCAATATGCTGCTTCTGATATAGGTTATTCAAATAACTGATTAATAAAGCTGCACGAAAAAGTAGGAACTGTTTTTCTTCTACTACAGTAGGATGACTCTATTAGTGTAGAACCTTTATGCAGCTTCCACTTCCCATACTCTACTCTCTTTTTGATGATTTATTTAAAATGCTCACATTAAAAATAAAAATACTCATAAAGTTTGAATCCTTCTATGACTGTGGAACTTATTCTAAAGTAATTTCATAGGGCAATTTCATTAAGGGGCAATTCTGTCAGCTGCTTCAGGCTGGTTTTTCAGGAGGTCTGGAATGAATAGTCCATGAGGAAGGACAAAGTGAACCAGTATTGTTACGTAGGACTGAGAGGAACGCTAATTGCAGTGTAAAAATCTGAACGATAAAGGATGTGATTAGAAACACTGAGTTTGAAGTACTGGAAGGAAAAAAAATATGTCAGACATATGGAAAAAAAACAACAATGTTCAAAAGATACAGAATTACTACAAAATAAATAGTATTATGAAATAAGTAACAGTATCTGCCATTCTCTTTAACCAAAACAGGGCATCATAAACAGAAAGAGACAGAATTTAGGTTCTAAAATGGGTAAAGTAGATATTTATTCCTTATAGATATACAATGGAGTAAGAAGACTTTCAAAAATAGGTTCAAACCACGAGGAAAAGATTGCAGAATTTTAGTGTCTGATTCTGACAAATACTAAAACATTATGTCATCTTTGATTGAATTCTCCCAAACCAGATGCTTAAATGAGCCTTTTCCTCTCTGTTTATTTTTCTTTGGAATTCACTGTTAAAAATTCCAGAACTGGATGTTGCCAAGAACCTCTATCACAGAGGTCAATCATCTTAGAAAGCAGATATTCCCATCTATTAAACCTAGTAAAATTTTACTTACTGTCATGGATATTGTAACATCTTCTCCTTGTACTGCAATAATTAAGGTGGAGATGACATTTCTGTTAAAAAGATCATGTAACTCAGTGGGGAAAAACTAAATGATCCAGCTGGGCTAAAGCTGTGCTTTGGAGATATCTGCCTTGAAGAGAATGTTTCCATTAGATTCAGATTTGAAATCGAGATGTGTCTAAATAAAATCATGGAAATACTTTTTTAGCCACCAGAATATCTGTCAAAAGCTATGTAGAGAAAAACATTCTCTATGTAAAGGCAGCAAAGCCCTTGGCATGGGATTTGCTCTGGAAAGGCCATTCTTCTCAGGCTTAGATAGAAATTCTTCTGAATTGGATGAACAATTCCACAGTGAAATTATTGGTAATAAAGTATTTTAATCAATGTGTTACTGTTCTCAATAGTTTGGACCTTAAATGCATGAAAAAACTTGATATTAGAAAATTAAATCCTGCACAGTTCTCTAGATAGGGCCTGATGTTCCCAAATTTCCCTTTCCCCACCTCCCTTAAGACTCAAGCCAGACCATGTCTTCCTCAGGGAGATTACAGCAGTTTTTTCCTCTCGTAATGCTTAGCTCATTTCCCTCTCCTCCTGTCCTCTCCTGTCTCAGTCTCTCTCTGCTAGCAGATGGAAGAGTGGGACATAGGAAGGGACTCTTTTTAATGAGTAGCAAGACTCAGGTAATTCTAGAGCAGAAAGCAGAGAAATTCTTCAGCCATCCCAGACCCTCTCAGCTAAAGTATCCAGCATATGTCTAGAGGAGAGGGAGTCTGAGCCCCAAACACCCAGTGTTTTTACAGTCATCTCCTAGTGGGGTTATTTAGGGGCAGGAAAGCAAAATGCAATCAGAATCAATGCAGACATTCACAAGGAAGAATAAATGTTGCAGTACTTGGGATAATAAGGCCAGGTTTGCTGTGGCCCCATCACACCTTTCCTTAAGATGGATGTACTTTGGCTCTTATTCTGTCCTAAGGATCAGCCTGGGGAGAGCCATGAGAGTTTGTGATTTGTGACATAAGGACTAAGACTAAACTGTGTGTCCCTTGCTATCAGGCTGGGGACATCATCATCTCGCTAACTGTTCTCACAACAGCACAAGGTCTTCTGTTATTCCAGACCCTCATCTTTTAGCAGAAAACTTGTTATACACTATTTACTTGAAGAGCAAAGCAGCCAGAAAGTTTGTTTAATGAGTACAATAGATTCTGATCTCTGCTCAGTTCTCATTTTTCTCAAATCCATGTTCCAAAGTCAGCGTTGAGTTCAAGTGAGGGAAGAAAAGGAGGCATATGGGCTAGCTAAGAGAGACCAAACTGCAAAGATAAGAGGCCAAAAACACATACAGATGTAGGAAAACAAGATTAGAACTTATGTGAGAGGATCTCATGTAGTCAAATTAAAGCAATCCAGAGCAATGGTTATTGCTTTGACTCACATCCTGTCTTCATTTGGGTACAGGCTGCATGGAATATCAGGCAGGGCAGTGTGGCCATTCACCAAGCTCTCTTCACTGGGCACTGGAACAGCTTTAGTGTAGCCTGGCCCTCGTCCTGATGGCAGGTAAAAATGTGCAGTGACCAGTTGCAAGACCCAAGGGAATGGAATAAAGTTGCATCAGGGGAGATTTGTTTGAGGTATTGGGAAAAGGTTCTTCACTCAGAGATTGGTTGGACACTGGAACAGGCTCCCTAAGGAAGTCATCACAGCTCCAAGCCTGACAGAGCTAAATGTCTGGACAATGATCTCAGGCACAGGATGGGATTCTTGGGGTGTCCTGGGCCAGGAGTTGGATTCTTATATCCAATTCCTGGGCCAGGAGTTGGGTATAGTTCTTGTGGGTCCATTTTAACTCAGGGTATTCTATAACTCTGTGCAAATCCAAAATACTTCATAAACACAAGCCTTGTATGAGCTTTGTATGATTTCTGTCCTGTTAAATGTTTCAATATCTATATAGAAATATCCTTATCACATCATGGCTTTTACTTTAATTCAGTATTATCAGTGCAACCACAGGAAAACTTTTCTTTGCAATACAGAAGCTCAGCTGTTGCTTTGTGGCTGTCTCATAACACTCTAAAATTTTCCTTCCCAGCTCAGCATAAAATTAGCTGTAATGGATATCTACTTTAGAGCACCGTTCTTTCTTTGGCTTTTTGTTATTTTTTTCTTTTCACATATTTCTTTGCACTTTGCACTATCCAATCACAGTATATTGTCAAGCTTCTCAGCTAAAAGTGCAGAAGTGGAGGTTAAATGTCCCTTGTTCTGTTTGCACACTTCTCCATTTTCCTCAGAGCACATCATGATAGGATCTAAGTGGTTTCGCTCTGAAATACAGGCATGCTTACTGAATGAGAACACTAGGAGAGACTGGCAGGAAGGTGTTTGGGGCAGATCAAGGCAGCTCTGCCACAGCAGAGACCCCTGGAACATGGCCCCATGCAGCACCATGTGGAAAGAGGGATGTTCTACTTGGACAGTTACCACCTGTGCTGGGTTTGAATGGGATAAAGTTAATTTTATTCCTAGCCTTCAGCATTAGGCTGTGTTGTGCCTGAACACCTGCCTGCCCATGGGAAGCAGTGAATGAATTTTTTGTTTGGCTTTTCTTCCATGCATGGTTTTTGCTTTGTCTATTGAACTGTCTGTATCCCAGCCCATAAATTTGCTCATTTTTACCCTTCTGATTCTCCCCCCCATCCCACCCAGTGGGGAGTGAGTGAGTCATTTTGTGGGGCTTAGATCCCAACTGGATTTAAACCACACCATCAGATGTAGAAACTTCTGGTTTTTTTTAAGAAATCCCTTTGCTGTTGCAGAGTTAACATGATAACCAATCTAGGGAAATGTAGATCCTCTCCTAAAATGTGATATGGGTCTGGATCTTCTCAGAAGTTATCAGGACCTTTAGGGATCTTTGGTTGGAATGAGGCCCAGGAACTCAGTATTTCAAACCACAGTTGCTGTGAAATAGTAAGTGTGTTGGCAGCCTGGGGAAGAGAAACGCATGCTTCTGCCTCCCTCGCCTGCTCTAATGTTTGTTATTATATCGACACTCATCACAGCTTTTAGCTCCAGCTAGAACTCTCATTAATCACCACCTGGGAACACCATACTTGGAGCAGGCGTACGTGAGCTTTTGTGAGAAAAAGCAGAGAGGAAGGAGGCTGTGTGTTGTGTGGAGGTGTGAGTGATGATTTTGGGGTGCAGAGTGAGAGACTGAAGTGAGGAAGAAGTAGAGCAAGGAGGAAAGAACACTGCAAGAGCTGTTTAGGGAGATGGAGAGAATGAGAAAATACAGAGGGGAAAAAAAAAGACAACCCTATTTCAAACAAATTAGGCAAAGGGGAGAAGAGTGCACTAATAACAATATCCCATTTAGACTGCTCTTTGCCACAATTACTGACAACATCTAAGGGAAAAAATTGTAATTAGGCCAAGACCATTTGCCTATAGCAAAGATAAGGCCAGGAGGAACCCTCCCCCCAGTTTCTGGTATAGTTTTTCCCTCCCTGCAAAGACTTTAATCTAAATCTCATTATGAATAATTTTCTTTTTGGTCATAATTTGTGCTAAGAATGGCACAGAAAGTACCCCAGGGCAGGCAGCTCTCCCATTTCCTGCAAGGCTTTACTCTGATCTCTGGTAATTGGTGGACTGCTCAAAAGGTTATTATTATTTATTATGTTTATTACAGTCATGCCTAACAGCCAATAAATGATATGGTTTCCTTATGTTAAGCACTCTACAAACAGACAGTGCTAGGAGATCTTTGTCCCAAAGAACTTGTAGTTCAAACAGAGGTGACACTTAGCCCCACCTCTTAGGTGAGGCTAAGAGCTTTATGCAGGGGAGTGAGGAGAGTGCTGGCAGCATAGGCAGGACTGCAGCAGTAACTCCATGCTTTTATTTCACTGACATGATGAGAGGAACAACTACAGAAATGAAAACTTGGATGGAGTGTGGAAAGAAGAAAATCAAGACACATTATAGGTTGTCAAGGAATTCTGAGTACAAAACTGGTCCATTGGGAGCTACAGATATGTCTGAAATTCAATAATGTCCTGGTTTGGACTGTTCTGTAACCCACTGCTTAGTGTCTGTTAATGGTGCTTAGCTACAGGTTATTTCCTTTTTCTTTTCTTTTTCTTTTCTTGGGGAAAACCAGTTGCTCACAGGAAAAAAGACATAGTCTAGCACCATATTAGGAATAAGACGTTCAACTCATGTGCTGCAGACAAAAACTAATGTTCTTATAAAACCATTTTTCACTGTTCATTTTGTCACTGTTTTCCAAAGAACATATAGCAATGTCACTGGGACAATATATAAGGAATGGAAAAGTCTCTAGTTTTTTACTGACTTGCATATAAATGTAAGGAAATGTAAGGAATTTTTGTTTTCTCTAAATTGAAAACTATGGGCACAAAGTTTCTTCAAGTCAGAGATATGGTCTGAGACATTCAAGACCTTTGATATAGTCCTGCACAACATCCTTCACTCTGTGTTGGAAGGACAGAGATTTGATGGGTGGGCTGTTTGGTGGATGATGAACTGTATTTCCTGTCACATCCAGAGGGTAATGGTCAGTGGCTCACTGTCCAGAGCAAAGCTGGTGACAAGTGGTGTCCCTCAGAGGTCCATACTGGGACCAGTACGAATTAATGTCTTCATCATGACAGACAGGGGATTGAGTGCACCCTCAGCAAATTTGCAGACAACATCAAGCTGAGTGGTGCTGTTGACACACCTGAAGGACAGGATGCCATCCAGAAGGATCTGGACGAGCTTGAGAAGTGGCCCATGAGAATCTCATGAGGTTTAACAAGACCAAGGGCAAGGTGATGTACCTGGGTTGGAGAAACCTGTTATCAGTCCAGGCTTGGGGATGAAGGGATTGGGAGCAGCCCTTCCCAGAAGGACCTGGTGGATGAGAGGCTGGACATGACCCAGCAAAGTGCTCTCACAGCCCAGAAACCCCCCATGTGCTGGGCTGCATGCAAAGTCCCATGGGCAGCAGGTGAGTGAGGAGATTCTGCCCCTGTTCTCTGCTCTGGTGAGACCCCACCTGCAGTGCTGCACCCAGCTTTGGGATCCACAACACAAGAGAGGCTTGAACCTGTTGGAGCATATCCAGATGAGGGGCACAAAAATGATCAGAGTCCTATGGAGAAAAGCTGAGATATAGTTGGGGTTGTTCAGCCTGGAGAAGAGGAGGCTCTGGGGACGCCTCACTGCAGTCCTTCTAAGGGAGGCCTACAAAGAAAGACAGGGAAAAGGCTTTTGGAAGGGTGTGTTGCTGTAGGACAAGAGGTGGATTGTTTCAAAATAAAGAGGGTAGATTTAAACTAAATATAAGGAACAAATTTGTACAGTGAGAGTGGAGAAACACTGGAAGAGGTGGCCCAGAGGGGTAGTGGATGCCCGTGCCTGGGAACACGTGGATACCATCTAACTGTGATACAGAACCATGTGTGCAAGTCCTCTCTTTACCGACAGAAGGGCTGCACATCTGCTGAAAAAGAAGGGCTTGTTTTTGGCCTGAGTGGGCAGATAGCACAGATCATACCTGTCTCGATAAAGCCCTTCTTTTTCTGCTTTTGAATAGGGTGATTCTACTGAATAACAAGAAAATACCATGACTGATGCTAATACCAAGCTGAACAAAGAAAAACTGCTATCTGGCACAGGAATGCTACAACATGTAAAAGTGTGGATGAGTATGGACCAGCTTTTTTTCCATGTCTTTGCCAGGGGTAGTCTATAGTATAGACAAATCTGAAAGAACCAACACTGTAAATCTCTCATAATGAAGTCAGACACTTTCTTTTCAGTGCAGTGCTTTTATTTTAGACTCTCTTTGGTGACTGTGCCATGGCAGAATAGATTTTTTTTTTTTTTCAAAGGTGATGAATTTGTAACTCATTTTAGAGTTTTATTCTTGGGACCTTTGCTTGAACCAAGGCATGTAAGATGAATGGCCTTTGCTGAGAATAGTAGCTCTGCAATCTGGCGCTGGAACACTTTGATCCTAGATCCTTCTCCTTTTCTTCTATTTTGATCCAAATGACAAAATCAGTCTAAATCATTTCTGTGCCTGAAGCTGCTCAGATGCTTGCTGGATCAGTATGCAAGTTGTATTCTTTGACAACAGGGAATGTCAGACGAGTGTGACATGTTGTGTTTCCTTTTAGGCAAAGCTGGCAGTACCTCAGGTTTGGTGTTTGTGGCAGTTTCTGTCTGATTCTTTCAGCAGATGGCTTCGTTATGCTGGAACTCAGTCCTTTGCTTTGAAAGACATAATCCTTGGCTAATTTTATGATCCAGAGAAACACTGTGGGACACAAAATTATGTACCTTTTATAACAAGTAGCATTACACATTCAATGATATGATGCCAATTATGTATTTCAAGATGTCTTAAAAAATCAGTATGTGACAAGATCTTAATATGAAGGGAAAACAGAGGTAAATTATTACCTTCTTACTTTCAGACGTTTCTATGTTGAATGTTCCATACCACTCGAGTAATGAGATTTGAGGATATATATCATCATTTTCTTTTGAGCTTCACTGTCTAATTTCATTGCTCATTAAGATTGCTTATACATAGCAGTGCTTTTTTATAATTGAGGACCATCTTTAGTTATCCTTAGGGCCATCCTAATCAGTGTGATATCTTAAAGGTAGTGTATTTTATGTTTTTAACTATTCTAATATCGACATCGTCTACAGCTAATTCTACTTGTCAGATTTTCACCATCTATATTCAGGAATCAAATGTTGCCATTCAATTGTTTTTGGAGGTGGAAGATCAGACACAAATTCTGCAAAATAGATTTAAGATTTGTTTTTTCTGTACATACAGTCTTTAATGCACACTTTTCAGCATCTTTAATACGGTGTTAAAATGTCAAAGAAAGTTTTACAATGAAGAGAAATTGCTGGTTTATGCTGCTGAATAATTCTTCAGCTCTTAACTTAAAACAAAGATGTAGATATGAAAATGAAAGAGAGAAGAAAACAATGTAGGAGATACAGAAACTCAGTCGTGACTTGGAACCACGAGCCAATTATTGCACTGTAATTTGGAAAACAGAATAGGACTTTTCTATACAATGCTTATTTCGAGTCTGACAAGGAAAATTCTCAATTGCTTTAATCACAAAGTTGTGAGGTACATGTGAATCACTTGTAATGGTATTTCCCAAGTAAGAAATTGTATCTCTTTAATGCTTATGAACTTAAAAAAGACCCATAATTAAAATTCAGGAGGGAAAGTGCCAGTGAGATGTTTATTAGGGAAATTGTAGAAATGAAAGATCTCTGCATTTTTCCAAGTAGGATGGTTGGTTTCACCTTTCATTGTAGGCACTTAGAAGAAGCATGTAACAGTGCAAATCTAATAGTCCTTGCAGAAAATATCTTGTGGTGAATTGGTTTTAGACCCCAAAAGAAGGCTTCCACTATGAAATTCAGAAAGAAAACAAGTATCTGACTCTCCTATTATCTTCATCTAAGGAGGAAGCAGGGCATCCAGGAATACAGATATAATTGGACAGGAATTTTTCTTGAAATTATTAATATGGGACGATAATGGTAAAAACATTGGAGGAAAAATAATGCTTAAAACAGAAGACAAACATTTGTAATGTTTGTGCCCCAAAGTAAAAATGTATAGGGAAAGTATTTGCCATTTATATATAAGCATTTATCTTTCATAATATTTTATTTTAGTACCTCTTTGTCAGTAAATAATCTTATTGTGACAGAATGAGAAATATTCATCCACTGCTAAATCCAATAAAATAATATTTGATTTTCTTCCAGCCCTTTATAGGCAAACTTGTTAAAATTTAGTGCAAGCTTTGTGTAAGGGAGGACTTTAGAATTTAGCTTATTTCAGAGACTAATTCATTTAGCAACATGTTCATTTGGCCTTTCATCCTCTAACCAGATTATTTGGCCCTTTATATACGAAATATCTAAAATTAATTTGATTTCTACATGCATTATGTGCAAGCATGGTGCAAAAATTCTAAAACTGTATTTCTTTATTTGTTGCCCCTAAATTTTGCATGGGTATAAGGAGACCTGAAGTAAGTCAGAGTTCTGAGGTGGACTTAGAGCACACCACAAGCACCAAGCACAGTCTTCGTCATTGCAGATGTGCTTGTGGAAACACAAGAGAGAAGTAACTTTGAAGGTGAAATTTTAAAATGGTACTTCAGATCTAAGATCCTTGGGTAAAATACATTAGAAATTGAAGGATTTGCAATCATATTCCTCTGTTCTTTCTTAAAATGTTGGCCTCAGCTGAGTGGTTTTCAGAACCTTTCTGGTCCATAACAAACTCCACATGAGTAGGTTGTATTTGGTTCTTGGAAGCATTTTCACTTGGTCTCTGGAAGTTTACCAGTCTCAGTCATTGTTGTAGCTTTGCTGCTGCCCTCGTCAGTCTCTGCACTCCAGCTGCTTCACTCAGGCTGTTCTCAGGAAGGGCACAAACTCCTCTCAACCCAGAGAGTACCACTTCATGCAGGGGGTATCTGTCAGCTTAGGCAGGTGAGCAGCTTTCCTTCGCACACCGCTTTTCAGCAGAAGAGTACATGTAATAAAATTGATCAGACTGTAAGAAAGGAGATTAAAGAGTAGTACAATCCATCACCATGCCCTTCCTTAATACTGTCTCCCTTGTCAGACCTCTTTGAATTCCCTGCCACAGTTTCTTATATTTATTTTTTACTTTGCTGGAAATAAGATTTTGTATTCTCGTGAGCTCAGATTTTATTTTCTGGTGACTCAGAACAACTCCTTACATAATGGAGACCAGTTTTCTTTCACTCCCTTGGCCACTATCATAACAGAATATAAATTATAATGTTAATATGCCTGGGTGGAATACTTAAACATTCCTTCAATAGTGCTTCCTTCTCATTCCTGCTTTGTGTTTCTGAGAGGTTCTTGGTGACAGCTTGAAGCAGATTGTACTGTGTGTATGTTAAAATGCCAACAGAGGGGAGATTAAAGAATTCTTGTTGAAAAAGTGGTCACTGTGCTCATGGGTCAATGTGCAATATTCATTTGCTGCAATTCCAATTTCCAGTAAGCTGCCCAATTCATCTTTGTTTCAGTGCCTATTGTATCTGTGTCATCATCAACTGTCAAACTAATAAGAGTAATTTCATTAGTCTGGACATTCAGAAAAGCAAAACTTTTGTCTGAAATTAATAACTCCCACAGATTAATCAAAGGTAATTATATTAGGAGAAGTTATGTATTCTTGTATCCTGAGTCATAAAATGAAATTCTCATTAAAATTGTATTACATTCATTACCCATGTATACCCAGATTCCCAGAGATATACATTATATAAGAATCTCCATTTCAATATTGCTTGCAAACCTCATTTTGATTCAGGGCCATGGTTTCAGCACAAGAGTGTTAGGTCTGAGGAAATAATGCAATTCCTCCACACACAACTTGGATTGTTCTGCAGTGAATAAAAAATGCTGCATTCAACTTAGCAAAGGCCATTTATGATCATTTTGCCCACTTGTAACCTCCAGCTGATTTCTGACTATAAATATCAATCCCTGTTTCAAGAGGATTATTTAGTTGCAGTTGCATCTCTCCTCTTCAGAGAAAAACCTAAAATCACTAAAGTTTTATTACATGTTGGTTTTTCTGTGCTATGAGGCAGCCCAACAATTTGGGCAGAACTCAGGTTTAAAACTCACGTGATGAGCAGTCTTTATCATTTGTTTTGAATGCTAAACTCCTGTTCTGCCCTCTAACTTTTATCACTGCTTTCTTCTGAGCTTTGAGCAGCGGTTTGCCTCTTCCATGAATCTATGTAATGCCTCACACAATGCAGCCTTGACCTTGGCTGGGACACTGCAGTGCTGTGAACAAGAAGAAATATTAATTAACTGCTATGTCCCAGCCAAAACATTTGTCCTTCAAAGGTTCATAAGGGTTTTGCTCTTTCTGTTGGTTGCATAAGGACTGCCAAATACGTGCTTTTGTGGTGAAAAGCTCTAGAGATATACAGTGTTAGCTTTTTTCAACTACTAGCAAGGTTGCTCTGAGTAAGACATAAGGTTGTGCAATCTTTTTTTGAGGCCAATAATATATTAATTATTTGGACAGAGGAAAAAACCTCAAGGAGGGCTAGTCCTTTTTAAACTTTGCTCACCATCACCAAGTAACTTAATGATGTGTTTTTCTATCTTATTTCAGAAAATTCCATAGTTGCTGCTTTCTTTTGACTCACTTATGCTCCTGCAACTTCCCCATAAAGTCCATTTTGTTATTCAAAATATCACGATAAAGGCCAAGGAAGTTGTCTGAATGAAAACAGTATGGAAATAACTTGTAAAAATGAAACTGGGATTTGGAAATATATGATTTTTAAAATCACCCTGTTTTTTGCTTGAGAACTGCCATTATCACACAGCACTGCTGCCTTTCTGGCATCACCTCCAGGATTAAGTAAATCAAAGAACAAATTTCTTGTTATCAAAGTGAATCAAAATTTTGCTAATAAAATTAATACCAGATTTAGAATAAGGCAAAAATCCAAAAGCCAAACCAATGCCTTGGAGAACACCAGAACTCCATATTAAGTGGGATCTGTAAAGCTTTTTGGAAAATGAAGCTGCTCTTTGAATTTCCACTTGACCCTTTTTGACCAGATTCACAGCTTGGACCATAACTAAACACACTCTCTATCCTTCATGAGGGGCAGATCTGGCTCTGGAGCTCTGATTTTGGTGCATCAGATGAGACACATTACCTGGGAGTCCTGGCCACAGAGGTTTATCAGGGCAAAGGAGCTGCCAGAAAGGCTCTTTACACCCTAGAGGAAGCATGATAGAAAACAAGCCTAGAGTTAAATCACAAATAGCAAGCTACTGAAAGAACCCGAAACCAAACAAGAACAAGCCAACCTGTTCCTATGATACAGATAGGGAGGGTTTTATTTTCATAATAATGAATTTTGTGGATTTTGTCTACAGATGCAAGGAATCTTATAAAATGGAGCTAGGAGGAAGGGAATGCAAGATGAGGCCATGTTGGGTGCCTGATTACATCATGGCCATCCCAGCAATAACACTTGCAATTCCAAGGGGAGGTAGCAGAAACACTGCTTCTGGGATAGAGATAATTGTGTGCTTCTAACTTGGATACCGTGTGACCTGTTTTCTGAAGTGCAGTGAGGGTATATTGTCATGTTTTCAAGTTACCACCATGCCAGGATGCAGGGCCTCGTGCACAGATGAAAGGAGACAGGAAATAGAGCACTTTTACCATAACATCCATTCCTTTCTTGGCCCGTCACCTCATGGAGTAACTCTGAGAGAAGAGAAATTTATGAATGATAGCTGGCTTTGTGCTCTAAGCCTGAATATGGTCAATGGAATCCTGTTGTCACAGAGGTCTTCAAATGGAGTAGAAACATTTCACTTCACTGCTTGGTGCAGGACACTTGCAAAAATCTTCTTGACACAAGCACAGGGAAGGAACAGTCTTGTAAGGAGCTCCTGAGCAGCAGCTGTGGCACCGCACCCAAGACTGACCTGTCAGCTGTGACACATCACGCAGGAAAACTTTCCAGGATGTCTCTTGTGGCAACAGGCAAGAACTTTACAGGATACACAAACCTGCAGCCTGCAAACCCCTCGGGCTGCAAAGGCAGAGACCACACCAGCAGCAGCAGCAGGTGTGAGGACACGAGTCAGTCATGTGAACAAGTGTGTATTTCTGGACTGGACACCCAGGCAGAGTTATACAACAGAGCCCTTCTAGGGGCAGAGTTTTGTTCTTCTCATCAACATGAGACACGTTGGTGACGAGTCTGGTCACGCCTCTCTCACACCCTCCTTCTTTGTGGTGACCTTGAGATACTTTCTCTCAGCTCCTCATGTATTGGAACTCATCCCAAGAAAATTCTGCAGAATTTGGCAAAACTAACTCATGCAAATTACTCCTTGATGTCAACCGGGCTTATTTTTATTCATAGGGAAGCTCAAGGAAGGTGTTGTTAAAAAAGGTGTGGACAGAAGGATCATTTCTATAAATCTGAGAAACTAAAAGTGTGACAAAACTAGATAAAAATGGAGATGACAAAACTGGGCACAAATCAATATTACTGCCAGAAGACCTCTGTGAAACACTAATTTTAAACAGAAAGAAATTAAGGAATAATGAAATGGACATCTTCCTCCTTTTTAAAGTAACTCCAGTATATCAAGACCTTGTGGGAGCTATCTTCTAATTTGTTCCCCAAAATATTACAAGGTGTCAAGAAAGTCCTTTTCTTTAATTCACTTTTGCTAGCTGAAAACAGATTAATTCTATCTAGGAGAGTAACTTCATCTGCATAACGGAGAAGACAAAACTTACCTAAATTCAACTCTGCTGTGAAAACTGTGTCTGCTTTAATGGATGTATATTGTCCAATTCTAATCTACTCTAAATTTATTTAATGCTTGTATTTAACCAAAGCAGCAAAGTATCTCATAACTTTCTTTAAAGGAGAGTGGCATTTCTACTAAGGTAGGCTTATTTTTTACCCCTAAGACCCATAAATCAACTTTCAGAGAGCATGGCCCCTTATGTGAGCCAATTCAATTTTCAACCAGAAGACCATTTTACACTAAAGCAAATGATACCTATCTGGCATATCTTAGTCTGTGATCTTTCACTTCTTTTCCCTGGCTTATACCTAGAATACATTGCTGGAAACTGCTTTAACCTTTTTGTAAAGCTCATAAACCCCTGACTTTTCATCTAATTTAGTTTGGCAGCACTTGTTCTTCTAAGGAAACATTTGCATGATAGTACCAAAGAAAAATTTGTAATTAAGCAAGGACTCTTCCAGCAATTTTATGTGCTAGATGGAATAATTTTGCAGTAATAAAAGCTTTATTTGCTATCTGTAGCTTGATTTAATCATGTTACTAAAAGGACGATGCAATCCAGACAGCCTTATGTTCACTCTCAAGTATCTAGTCTGTAATGCTATGAACTTTTCAGGGTTTGTAGCCTTAAAAATAAATGCATGCTATTACATATGAATTAGTTACTGTCGATTCTTTTTAGCCTAATCATCAGTTTGGCATTTACTTTCCTTCTATTTCATTGGTTAATGAGCAAATGGAATTTTTTCTAAAACTCATTTAATTTCCAGAAATTTTTTGTTGTTGACAATTTCAGGCTTCTGCCAAAATCAAAATAATTTTCTCTGATAGAGCATTATGATAATTATTAACAGTAGCAGTAATTGTCAACTGCAGCAATAATTATTATTTTCTTGCTTAATTGCCAAGAAAGCAGAAATCTCCAGAATGAGCATTTTACCCAATACAGCTTTGGCTTAGTGGAAGAATTCATTAAAGAATTAGGCTATTTAAAAAGATGCTTGTCATCTGTTTTCTACACTGGATTAAAAATTATGGGTTAATATGTTCCCATCTGAAATAATTTGGGCATTTTTGTAAATCAGGTATGGTCCTTATTCTATTTTTTACCAGTTTTTGATTACATTGAAATAATTCGAGTTCGCAAAAAATATATTTGCCACTTTTGCTGATATTTTGAAAATCTCTGTCAGGTATTGATGCACTTGAGAGGAGCACAGTGCACACTACAGTAGCACACCATGTCCCCAGCCCATATTCTACCTGGTTCATCCTGATTCCTCACCACAAGTGGCTCCAGGAGTACATTAAGTGACCTGACCAGCTGCTGACATTCAGAGTCTGCCCTTTCCTGATCTCCCCAGCACTGACTGAGGTGCCTGCTTGAGAAGCCAGTTTGTTTCAGTGCTCGTGCTTCTGTGTGCTTGTGTTAGGGATGGCATAGAACTGGCAGCTCCAGAAAAAGCAGGACTGAGGTTTGGGAGGGTTGTTCCTCAAGACCATTGTTCCCACACAGTCATTTAGGCATGAAGATAATCCCATGTAACTCCCTGAGTACTGCTGGGTTGTGTTTGGTGTTGTGATCAGTTGGGAGTCCACACACCAGTTGTGCTCATCCTGTCTGGTGCAGTAAAATAAGAGTTTGACCAAGAGCCCTCAGTGATGTGTCCTTCCTGACAAGCCAGGTGCCATCCTTGGTGGCACTAGCCAACAGGGTGCCAAGTGTCAATAACAGTGTTTCAGCATTGCGGTACAATCTAAATCATCTGAAACAAGTGCTCAAAAATCAAATGTTATTTGGTTTGGTAGGATGCTAATGCAGAGAGAGGAGAAGAGCCTTGATATTGCCAGTGTGGAAAGGGTTAAACGGATACAATTCTCACAGTATCAGCTGTCCTCAGTGGCAAAGACCGTCTTGAGAATTGCCAGCTGTGGATGATTTGCTGCCCACATTTTTATATTGATTGGCACTAGTTTTATCTCTTATTGATCAGGGCCACCTGTTTCTGGTCTATGCCTGGTGGCTCTGGATATCATGCAGTTTTTAAGTGTCTGTTGTATAAGATCTGAATTATGCCTAGTCCATTTATTTTCCATTTTAATTTTTAACAGCAATAGATATCTCTCTGCCATGCTGTATGACAGCAATGCTCCTGCTTGATTTTGTTATTTCTTTGTTGTTATGTTTTCCCTTTGTTCCAATAATGAGGTTATTTAAAATATTTTAATTTAATTATGTCTTGTAAATTCATATAAATGGCATCTTTATGCTTGGTGACATTAATTAGACCATAACAGACCTAAGAAATTATGAGGAAACAAATCTGGATAGAGGGTTCTTTCTCCTGTTTCAGAGGCTAAAGTATTCTGATGAAGTTGAGCTATGGAAGCTGAATTTGAAAACTTTGCAACGTTTGCCTTGACCAAGATCTTTCCGTGACTCCTCCTAAATTACTGTAGCTGCATCAGGGTTGAATTCAGATCTTTATGTGGAATAGAGTATAATTTGTGTCATGAGAAAGCAAGAGTTGAAAACATCCCTTCCTACAAGATGAGAAGATGTGAAGGTCATAGTGATGATATGACTGTCTCTGCTACACAGCAGTCACTGCCTGTTGCAAAACTCATGCAGTTAAATAATTTTCCCCAGATGGTTCTCACGGATGTTGCAGTGCATGCGATCCATGCAGCAGAGTAAGAGGCAGAGGATGCAGCCCTCAGTCTTGCTTCTCGGGGCTGACCAGCTCAATTCCTCCAGGGAGCTTCATCTGATCAGCTTCTGTGCCCAAGGACTCAAGTCAGAGCCTGAGATTTCACAGTGCAGGGTGAACCAGGCTGCTTCCAGAATGTCACCATTTCTTCATTAACAAAATGACAGATTGTACAGGATCTTTGCCATTCCAGCAGCAGGTAGTTACAGGAATGAAGTGAGAGCAATGTGACATGATACCCTTTTCATGTGTACAGTTTTAATTAAGTTAGTGGCACAACTCATGTTACTAAAGAAGAGTAAGGAAAAGATTAATAGAAGCAATATCTAGATCACAGGCAATTATAATGGCTCCGGTCGTCTAATTAAGAAATTCAGCTCTTGAAGTGGCTTTGTTTTTTATATGCCAGCCACATGGTTTCATAATTGAAACACCCAGAGTGCATAAAACTCTTGTGAAGAGCATGTGGATACACAGCTGTTTTGGAAATGACAATAAATAAATAAATAGGTGTCTTAATTTTTTCTACCTGTACTTCTGCAAAGAGGTCAGAGCTGCAGTGACAATTTATGAAACAATAAAGAATATATTTGAAATTAATAAGAGTGAGAGTCCATTTTCTTATGCTTAGGAAAAAGTCATAGAAACTTAGCAGTCAATACATTCTTTCACTGTGCTGAGTAAACAGTAAAAAGAAAATGTAATTTGCTCACAGGCTATTTCATTGTAGAGAAAATTGTGGAAATGGCATATTTTTATTAACTTATAAATATATGTGCATATATAGGACAATTTAAAGACTGAATTTCAAATACTCATGGATGTGGAAATGCCATATATATATATTACAATGAAATGGATAAATTTTGGAGAGGATGAAAAGTTAAGTTATACATTTCCAACAACTGCAGCCTAACTTCTAATATAAATGCAGGATTAATGAGAAAGGGCATTAGGGAGTTGGTGCTAAGGGTGCCAGGCTGAAAATGTTAAAGGTGTCATCTTCAAGGAGAGAAGTGTCTTTCACCCAGACCCAGGTTTACGCCCTGTGTTGATGTTTCTGCAATGTGATGGAGATTTCATATGTTTAGAAGTCCTGGTCTCCAGATATTGCTGGAAAGCACTGTTCTTTCAACTTAGCTCCATTTTATGGGGCTTTTTCTGATTCATGGGAAGTTTTGAAAAAATTCCATGATATCCTGGGCTGTTGGTATTCCTCGTCTGCTGAAAGTCACGTGCACAACTTAAGCTTTTCATCAGCTAATAATGAACACTGGCTTGTGTTCACAATATTTCTTCATAGGAGTTTCACTTTGGGGCATGGAGAAAAGTATGCATAGGTTGAACTGGGAAGACATGGGTCTCTCCTTGGAAAAAATAAAATCTAATAGTAGAGGAATCAATGCTGGTTCATCTGGAGGAGTTGGCTGAACAGGTTCATCAGTACTCGTAGTTCCTTGTCAGTAGTGCCACAGCTGCCAAGTACCTTCTCCAGCTGTAACACTGCACAAAACTCTTGTGCCTCACTGGCGGCCTCCTTGTATGAAATCACAGAGCTACCAAATGCTGAATATCAGCCCTAGGTATAAGGCTGTGAAGAGGGCAAGAGGGACAAATCTTCTGATGTTGAATATTGCAGCACCTGACTTTCAGGGTGGCCAGTCATGGGAACATTCAGCATCCAGTGAGATATACTGGGAGAATCACATTTCCTAGGCAGACTCAGACATCTAATGGGTGAAGGTGAAGGCATTGCTGTCCTCTTTCCTGATCCAGTAACTCAAGAGCTGGGGAGGTCATTTAGCTGAAGTGAGATTTGACTCCATCTGAAGGGACATGGAGACATATTCTCCATTACACAGAGCAGAAAACTCTGCGATACAATTATACTGTACAAAACAAAACAGGGTGAATTTAGGACAGGGCTGGACAGGTGATCATAGCTCAGAATTTGGGAGAAAAATGGTTTTTTTTATAGAGGGATAAATATTATTGTTCTCTGCCCTATCTGCTGCTGAAATGTCTTAACTGTTTTTTTACTTGAAGGCATGATCTGAGTATACTGAACCTAGACATCCCTTCTTTTTTCTACTTTCAAAACCACTGTCCCAGTTTCCATGCGCCATAAATATAAATAACTTGGTTAGGAAAGGTGGCAAGGATGAGGAGAGGAGCTTATTATCCTCTTCCCCACTAGCAATTTTCAATACCAGCTGCCACGGTGACATTGACACAGTGGGATCAAATATGATGAACCACAAGGTGCCACTTTAACTGTCACTTCAAATTCCTGGAGTCTTCATATATTTAGTCATGTTTATTTATAAGATAAATTTCCTGTTTCTATATTGGCACTGATTTTAAACTCTCTGGAACTAAGCATTTGACTGTCAGAATGTGTCTCTCTCTTACTAAGTATGTATCATGGTGAATATCATATTCATAACCCAGAAAATTATTCTTTCCAGTCTATGGAACTAAACATCTATTGTAGTCTCATTTACTCTGCAGCCTAATCAACAGCCCCATAATTTTTTTCCCCTTTCAATCTAGTAAATATTCCTTCATGTTTCTGTGAGCTAATTTTGAGATTTCCTTGAGTGATTTTCAAATCACCTGACCATCTGTTTCAAATTTAAGCATCCCCAGATGCAGTCAATCTAAATATAGGAGTTATGTTGTAAATTACATTCAGAGCTGCCCTTTAAATTATCTGGAGTTCTTTTTGTTGATATTAACTGTTCCATATGTAGGGCTATAATTGACTTTAAAACTTGTAAGCACTTTATTATCTAGAAGAAAAAACTCAGTGTTGAAATAATGTTGATGCAGGCAACAAACAAATCAATGCCTGAAGTAGACTCCCAAACAGAGCAAGTTCAGAGGGATCAATTAATAGTAGCTCACTTGGAATGGGTGAGATTGGTAACTGTGAAAATCCTGCTGGAGCTGTGTCCCAGGGTACATAATAACAAATAATTTCCATCAGTTCTAAAGAAGGAATAAATCATAAGCTGTGGTTTGTGAGTAAGTTAGTTTCTGTTAGGCATGCCATATGTGAATTAGGATTGGTGCCTAGATCAGATGATCTCATGTTTCTTGCAGAACTTCCTGTCTCAGAAATTGTAGATCTAGGACAGTGAGGTCCTCAATTATCAGAAGCCATTATTTTCTAATGAATATCGAGTTTTTTTCATGCAAAATGCATAAATTAATCTTGGATTTAAGTTATCAAATTTCAACAGAACAAAAGTCAGAGCAGGTGTTCCTTCTGCCACAGAAAAGCAATGTGTGGATTGACTGGGCCACAGGAAGTAGAAGAAAGAGTCAGAAACTTTCACTGCAGAAGAAATTATTGGAAGAAAATTTACACTGCTGACCCAGTAGTCTTCTGTCAGGAGAATGAAGACACATCTCCGCAGTTGTCAGTATGGAGCCTTGCACCAAACCTAAAATTTACTTCCTATAGCTAAAAGAGAACATCAGGTCTATGTAAGGCTACCACTGAATGTCCCTTTACTATAGAGAGGACTTATCTAATGAACTGTCAGAACATAGCAAGGCAATATCAAAACCATTTATATTTTCCCTTGAAGACTGAATTCTGCTCCATAGAACTGTCTGTGTGAAGGACTGATGAATAAGAGCTGCACTTCTGGTTCCATGGGAATCCAGGAAAAGTCATGTCAGTGGAGGAAGATTTGATAAGTGCATTTACTCTGCAACCACAATTAAGATAGTATAGCTGGGTGAGGTGCCAATCAGAAACAAAAATTGCTTTCTATAGCAGTTTAGAAGATGGTTTTAAGATGAACGAAATAACAGAATCATGGAATTGTTTAGGTTGGAGGCAGAGATGATCTCCTTCCAACACCTCTGCCACAGGCCAGAACATTGTCCACTAGACAAGGTTGTTTAGAACCCCATCCAACCTGGTCTTGAACACTTCCAGGGATGGGGCAACCACAACTGTTATGGGCAACCTATTCCAGTGCCTCATCATCCTCACAGTAAAGAATTTCTCCCTAATACCTAATCTAAACCTACTCTTCCAGTTTGAAACCCCTCCCCCTTGTCCTGACACCACTTGTGAAAAGTCCCCCTCCAGCTGCCTTGTAACCTCTCTGGGTTCTGGAAGATGCTCTGAGGTCACCCTGGAGCCTTCTCTTCTCAAGGCCAAACTCCAACTCTCTCAGCCTGTCTTCACAGGAGAGGTGTTCCAGCCCCCTGATTATCTTTGTGACCTCCTCTGGACTCATCCCAACAGGTCAATATTGTTCCTTTGTTGTGGACCCCGCAGCTGGATCTCTGGTGGGATCACATCTGAGCAGAGTAGAAGGAGAGGGTCCCCTCCCACACTGTCCACACTGCTTCTAATGCAGCTCAGGACAGGTTTGGCTTTCTGGGATGCAAGGGCACCTCGATGGGACATGTTAAGCTTCTTATCCATCCTTCAAGTCCTTCTCCTCAAGGCAGCTCTCAATCCCTTCATCCCCCAGCCTGTATTTGTGCTCAGGATTGTCCCAAACCAGGTGCAGGACCTTGTTATTTCTAGTAGAGAAGAAGGAATCTTTAGACAGACAGAGACACAGACCAAGAAATTGTGATCCTTGGGCAAGGGAGTGAAAAATTTTAGATTAGTTTTATTTTTTTGTAAAATTTCCCTTAGCAAGAATTGCATTTTTAATGTTTTTCATTTGTTAATAGTAATACCAGATAGCAAGACATTCCAGGGTTTCATGGATGGATGGAGATTTTAATACACTCTGCATGGGCTGAATGAAGCAGAACAGAAATTGGCAAAATAGAGTTATTATCTTTCTTATTTAATATTCATAATAGAGTGATACTCAGACAATCTAACCAACTTTATACTGCAGTAGTTTTTCTGCTTAGTCTTTTTCAGCAAGTTTAAGCTCTTCAGTCCTGATCTTACTGTCTAAATAAGGTGCTGAAAAGTCTGATTAAAAGAATGTTTAAGGCAAGGAATGAAGACTAAATAAAGTACACAGCTTTCAGCCAGTCTGATTTTCATTCTGAAGCTTTCCAGGTGTGAGGACACAGACAAATCATCACATGAATGAACATGATTTTGACATTGGTGGGAGGACACTGACAGTTCGAAACCAGTCTTTCAAGGATCTTAGAGAGGAGCAGAAGGAGACAAATATGCAGGAAATATTTTTGGGAATTCTCCAGTTCTCTAAAGCAAGAGAAGAGAGAAGGTGACACATTGTGGGAGTTGGTTATGTGCCAGAGGAGAATGGTTCTGTTCTGTAGGACATCAAGTATCTGCTTTGGGTAGCTGCCCTGGGTGTACCTATGCCTGGGATGCCAAGTTAGTTTTAACAGCTAAAACTGCTTCAAATATCCCATAAAGGGGACGCTTCCATGCAAACTGTCATGCAAGGAGTATAATTTCACTTTTTCTAATATTTAGGAACTTAAAGGGATACAGAGGCTTGTACATGTCATTGAAGAGCAAGTCCAAGCCAACAATCATTGTTACCTTTTCTCTAATTTCATTGCTTGAAGACCTCTTCCAAAATAATCAAATTCCCTAGAGAAAGGATTTTTAAGATATGTCTTCATTAGATTCCTTCCTAATTACAGTTGCTTACCATACTGATGCTTCCTGAAAATTTTATGTATAATTTTTACAATTGATTCCAGCGTATTTCTGAAGACACTTCTGTTTTGAAAACAGTTTCAGAAGCTGAGTTACAGTTTAGAGGAGGAATGTTCTTTAGCAAGAAAAACAGCAACTTCAAAGTAATATTTTGTTTATATTCAGTCCTTTCTTCATGAGATTCACTTGAGCTTGTTTAACTTTCATGTAGATTTAATTTCAAAGGACAACACTGGCTTCAAAATTAGAGTGAATTCGAAAGGGTGGCGGAAGGGTGGAGAAGATATCTAGGCTGAGGAAGAGTTTTGCCTTCCTGATTTTTTAACTCAGTAAATTGAACAACTTCTATTGTTTTTGTCATCTTTCAAACGAAGTGGGAGCTGCTGAGTTTATATTTCAGTGAAGGACTAAACCACACAGCATTTATGCTTAAAAGGTGGTTTTGCTCTACTTTGAAGCACTTGTTGCCTTTTATTTTCCCATAGGAGACAAGATAAAACACTCGGTGCTGGCATTCCATGTGTGCATTCTCTGTTTTGAATGTCTGCCATTCCATTTTGATGATCCATAGTATTTTAAGCATACATAGTCCTTTCTTTCTAGACTAGACTCCTTTCTACACAGTACACTCAATTGTCTCAATTTTTTTAACTTAATGCAAGAGCTGTTCCATATGAGAAGTTGTTTTGGGTAATGCTTAAGGACACACAGAGCTCTCAGAGTGACATTTTCTCATCTTAATTGTAATGTTTTCTAGACATTCTTCCATTCTTCATGAGTTTATAATTTTTTTATTTTACTTTTCTTTCTTTTCTTTGCATTCATGTTCTCTGCATAAAGTTTGACAGCCAGGATAGACTGAGGTCAGAATACAGTTGCTAAGATTATTGTATCTGCCATCAATATCCATTAAAAGCAAATGGAACTATTTTCAAATATTCTGGCCTGCCGCAAATTTTTTTTAATTTGGTTCTTTCTCATGAGACTTAGCCTGAGGTGTAAGGACACTGCTGGCTACTCCCCCAAGTAGGTGTGATTTTGTTAACACTGTCTCCCATTCTTGAGCTGGAGTCTGTCTCTGGCAAGGATGAAGTTTTCCTCAGTAACAGTGTTTGAGGATTTCCACCATTTCCTACTACAAATAGGCATTTATTTCCACCAGCATGTCTTGCATCCCAGTAAGGCCAAATGAGCTGCAGTCTCCAATATCCATTAAAGGAGTGCTCCTTTTGACCACTATTTTTTTTATAGGCAGTTCTAAAAGCTTTACAGCTCTGGCAACTTGAAATTGAAATAGCAACAAAAATATTCTCAGAAATTAAAATGAGAAATTAGGTTTTTTAAGACCTACTAGTATGCCCAGTTTTTATTTTATGATGAGAATGTTCTTTTTTTATTTCATCTATGAAATTGCCTTTGATAGTGTGTCAGCTTTTGATACTTGAAGTTATACTAAAATACTTTCATTCATTCAAAACCAGGAACTTTCAGATTAAAAAAATAAAACATGTTGGGATAAAAATAAAAGCTGATTTTCTTTGGAAAGTCACATTTATTATTAGATGGCATGAAAGGGAAAAATAAGCCATTAGTTATTCTTAAATACATGTCTTCAGAAACACAAATATCAGATTGCTTATTCCTGTACCTATCGGTTTGTAGTTGTTCATATGAAAACTAAGACCATGTATTAAAACATTGCAGCATGTAGCACACCAAACTTAAATAATTCCTTAAAGGTGCAAGAGAGATTTCAGGAATGAGGAAAAAGTGGGCATAGGGTCAAATGACTTACCCACAGGCACACAAGAACTCTGTCATGGCTCTCAGCCAGGCCTGGTTCTGCATGTCAATTGTGTCCTTCCCTCACAGTGCTTTGAGTCTGCACTTATACCAGACATCACACATTCAAATAAATGCAGTGTGAATGTATTTTT
>VXBU01018924.1:621155-643768 GCA_013400315.1 Bombycilla garrulus | reverse complement strand
TATATATATATATTTGGTTCTCACATGGCAAATTCAGAGAAACACACATTTATTAATAATGTTGGTAATGAGATAATAAGCTCTCACCGGGGATTGTGATGAGCAGCATCAAGGTAAGTCTATTGCTAGCATCTACAGTGAAATTTCTGCAAAAGAAATGTAATGAGGAAGACTGGGGGAAAAAAAAAGAAGCAACAGCACCTGGTAGTGTGAGGGGTGTGTGGGCTGGAAACACTATCTTGGGAGATCAGCAGTTCTGCTTGTAGAGATGCAGTTTATCCTGTTATTTAGCTTTTTCTGATAGTTTTCTTTTTGAAATTAATATCATGCACATTACAGGTGCCAAACTGACAGCCCTTTATGGCTGAGGTTCCTTCTTGCAAAACAAAGTATATTAAGCAGCAGTAAGAGAAGATTTTTCAGAAATGCCTGTCCATAAGTATCCACCTTGGCCAGGAAAAGATGGAAAATAGCTGAAATTCATCTTTGGTCTTTGTACTTTGCCTGGTAGCAAAGGGATTTTAAATGCTATTTATGTTGTTTCCACTTTTGCTTTGGAAATGAATTGGGATCAACATATTTGTATTTGGTCTCCAACAAACCCTAAAGAGGAGTAATATTTGATTGCCTTTATCTCACCTTGTTATTGATAACTGACACATTAACTTGATAGTAATTAAGTATTGAAGGGTCCTAAATAGCATTTAAGAAAACATCTAATAGAAAAAGCTGAAAAACTTGTTACTGGCCCAGACACCAGTGATTATATCACGATGTGTGTAGCGTTATTTTCCAATCCCTTAATGCTCTTGTTTACTCTTACTTCTTAAAATACTGGCTTCCGGTTCCTAAATTCCATGAATGCTCTCTGCTAAAGTCCTGCTGGTTTGCCTTTGTTTGGAGCAGCTGAATTGTCTGATTTTCAGGTATTTTTTTTTGGGTTCATAATAAAAAGCAAGATAGAAGAAAAAACTCCAGAATATACCTATTTATTTCCTCTGCTCTATGGAAGTATCAATTCTATCTAGTCTATTTCTGATGGATATTTGTCAAAGATGACTTCAAAAGTTTCCAAAGAATGGAATGTCTTTATGGCAAGAATGACCTTACCCAGTCCACTGCCTATATTAAATAGTGCAGTATTTAATATAGGCAGTGGACTGGGTAAGATGGGCCATCTTCATCATGTGAGTGCTATAAATAATTTCCTGACTTGCCTACACAGGGTTAGTTAAAATAGTTTCTCCTGTTTTACTGACTCTGGGATTGTCAGTCCCCTATGAAAATTAAAAGTCACAGCTTTTGGTTATATTTTATTGGGCTTTTATGTCTCTGAGTACCCATACCCTGATTTAAGTCCTTACATGTCTCACAAAGATCCAAAGACCATCATGTGGTGACAAAGGCTGAGAATAGGTACGGGTCAGACTCAGCAAAGAAGCAGGAAGGAGGATGGTGATGATCTTCTTAATCCTCCAGTTAACAGCTGTAAAATGGGAGCAAGGTATTGATTTTCATCAACTCTGCCTCATCCATCAAATGTGTGCTGACCTGTGAAGAAACTTAGATGCACCCAACTTAGCACTGAAAGGAACTTCTGGGCACAGTGGGGCTCAAACTCCTCTGTTTCATTGGAACTGGAGGTCATTGGAACATTGAAATGCAAGCACTCTGAAGGGCCAGATGAAATCTGACTCATCTGTCCTGTGAGTTACTGTCCTTTACCCTGTGCCAGGGGCTCTCAACTTCTGTATCCATCTAGAGCAGAAATCCCAAAGGAAGAACAGCACACAGGCTTTCATCGACCATAAATCTCTTTGAAGATGCAATGTCTTCCACTGCTTCAATAAATAAAAGCAACAACCATTGTTACTGCTTTTTATCTAGAAACCAACTTTGGCAGAAATTAGAATTTCATTGAGAAATCCACAGAACACAAATTTAGGGAACAGGAGCATTCCTGTAAGGGGGCCAGACCACAGTGCAGTCAAACACCAAACATCAGGGCTGCCTGTCTCTGTACAAAATCTATTTCTTCATACAAGTTTTACCCAAAATGGATGAAGTCCCTGACAGTCTCTTGATAGCCACCAAAGAGAACCTATGTGGACGTAATGGATGGTGGAAGGGGAAGATCAGAGCTGAGGGGCTCTGTGGGCAATGTTAAATATTCCTTCTGATTATGACATTGTAAATGTGATCAAATTAGAACTGGTGATATGGGAACAGGTACTCAACAGCCACTCTGGCCTTCAGTTGTTTAGGCTTTTTTTTTTCTTTTTTTTTTTCTTTTGTTTTTTGTCAGAGAATGCTCAATTTATGTTTTGAAATGTACACAGAGATTTCTCTGGAATAAATATCATGGACTTGTACGTTACATTTTGAAGTAAAACAAAAAGGAAGCAAAGTACAAAACTGTCAACCTCCAAAACTCTGCCTAAACTCTCATTGTGATGTATTGCCCTGGGACAGCCTGCCAGGCTGTTTAACACCTTTATTGCTTGATCCTGGGAGCTCAATTTATTATTTACTGATCCTTCTCCTGTCATTGGTCATGACCACATATCTGCTTATATTATTCCTTGCAGGTTTTCCAGCACACATTGGTTCAAAAATCAATCACTTCCTAGATCCATCACTTCTGTCCTTCTTTTGGGCTACATGTCTCAAGTGCTAATCTGCCAGTGGCAGTTTAATGCTGTTTACAGCAGCACCTGCTTTTGCCACATGAGGAAAGAAGGACTTGCCTCTTGTTTCTTCAGCCAAAGCACTGTAATAAATAGTTGGCATGGACAAATAAATACATTTATCTCTCCAACTGTACAGGAGTTCCCTGTTGTACATTAATTTATGTTCTGCAAAATTTCACATGGTTTCACCATTCCCCTGGGAAGATGGTTCTTTAAAACATCAAATAATCAGTATTTGTTTGAATTACTGTCATTTTATACTACCTTGAGCTTACTTTCATCCTATTACTAACACTCTTAAGTGGTATTCTAAATCATTCTCATCCTCTTGTTGTTTATTGCTCTCTGTATTGCGTACCAAGATACGAATTTCTAGTTTTATTCATCATTCTTACTGTTCATTTATTACTTAAGGATTTTAACATATGCTTTTGGATAAATCTTTTGAAGGTATTTTTTTCACACATAATGCAAGGTATGGAGAGTGATGTTTATGATAACTCTGGCTTATTTTTCTGCCATATCTCTTTGCAAGCAACTGCACAATTTTTGTTATTTTTCTTAGAATTGGGATTTCTGAGTTGTTCTTCTTTCATGTAGTATTGATAGTTATCAATTTTTTGAATTTGGAGATCATGTGTTTTTCTGTTTTGATAGAATCTTAGAATCATGTTGTAAAAAAAAACCCTAAGATCATCAAATCTGAACATTAATCCAGGACTTCAACCTAACCCAACAACCCCATGTTCACCACTAAGCCATGTTCCTTTCGCTGTACATTTACACACCTTTTAAATACCTCTAAAAATGGTGACTCCACCACTTCCCTAAAAAGCTTGTTCCAATGCTTGACAACTCTTTTAGTAAAGTAATTTTTTTCTAATATCCAATTTCTTGGTCAATTCCTCTTGTCCTGTCACTTGTTACTCGGGAGAAAAGAGTGACCCCCACCTGTCTCCTGTCTCTTTTCAGGGAATTGTAGGGGGTGATAAGGTTCTTTGTGAGCCTCCTTTCTTCCAGAATACCCCCAGCTCCCTCAGCTGCTCCTCATCGACCTCGTGCTCCAGACCCTTCCCCAGCTCTGTTGCCGTTCCTTCAACATGCTCCAGCCCCTCAGTGTTTTTATTGTGAGTGCCACAGAGCTGGACTCAGTACTTGAGGCACGGCCTCACCAGTATCGAATCCTACCCTTGTTTTCCAAGGCAAATTACCTTAACTAAGATAATTATGATCCATTTTTTTCTGATGCTCACACCTTATTTACTGCTTTTTCAGGCTGCCACTGTGCTAAGTTTTGCACACAAAAGGCCTTTCCTTAAAGGAGATGCACTGTAGACTCATAGCAAACATGGCTGGTTGACCCTGGCTGGATACCAGCTGTGCAGCAAAGCTGCTCTGTCACTCCTCTCCTCAGCAGGACAGGTGAGAGAAAATATAAAGAAAGGCTTATGGGGTGAGATAAGGACATGAGGAGATCACTCACCAGTTATGGACTTCACCTGGGGAAATTAGCTTAATTTATTACCAAAAAAATCAGAGCAGGATAATAAGAAATACAACCCAAATCTTAAAGCATTTTTCCTCTATCCCTCACTTCTTCCCACGCTCAATTCCACTGTCAAATTCTCTACTTTCTCCCTATCAAAGGTACTGGGGGACTGGTGATGAAGGCAGCATCCAGTTTGTTGTATATGTCCTTAGTTCCTCCTTCCTCCTTGGCAACAGGACTCTCCACACTCTTCTGATCCAGTGTGGTGTCCCTCTCATGGGAGAGCGTCCCCTGTAGCAAGCTGACCCTGTCTGGACACCAGGCACCCACCAAAGCCTCTCTATCACTCCCTTCCACTGCTGGACAGGAGAGAGAAAATAAAATGAAGGGTTCATGGGTGGAGATAAGGGCCAGGATAACTCACTCACCAAATACCATCACCAGAAAAACAGGCTCAACTTGGGGATATTAATTGAATTTTTTACTAACAAAATGAGAGCAAAACCACCTTCTCCACACCCCTCACTCCTTCCTATCCCTACCTCCTCAGGAAACAGTACTTTCCACAGGAAACAGTACTTCAAGAAATACTCCAAACAGAATCCATTTCATGGGCATCATGAAACTGCTCCCCAAACTGCTGCAATGTGGTTCACTCTTCCATGGTGTCAGTCTTTTAAGGACAGGCTTCTCCAGCCTGGGCTCTTTCTCCACAGGGCCACAGGTCCCTGCCAGGATCCTGCTCCAGCACAGGCCTCCCACCGGGTCACAGCCTCCTTCAGGCATCCTCCTGCTCCTGCGTGGGGTCCTCCACGGGCTGATGTGGATCTCTGTGTTCCCATGGACCCCCTCACCATGGGCTGCACCACGGGCTGCAGGGGAATCTCTGCTGCAGAGCCTTGAGCATCTCCTGCCTCACCTCCTCTCCTGACCCTGGTGTCTGCAGAGGTGTTCCTCTCACATGTTCTCATTCTGCTCTTCCCCAGCTGTAATTGCAAACTGCACAACAACTTTTTCTTTTCCTTCTTTAACGTGTTATCCCAGAGGCGTTACTGTTATTCCTGATGGGCTCACCCTTGACCAGTGGCAGATCCATCTTGAAGACAGTTGGCATTGGCTCTGTTGGACATGGGGGATGCTTTGGGTTCTCACAGAAACCACCCTGCCCCTCCCATAAAACCTTGTCACACAAACCCAATACAACAAAATAAATAATTCAAAAGATAAATACTCAAAGAGGGAAAGAGAAGTTATCAGTGAAGACAGTTGTGTGTGGGTCATACATTCTGCTACTTAGATATATTCCTGATTTCACATCCTCATTTTTTAGTTTTCGTTTAAAGACTCAAAGGTTGATCCATTAGTCTGTAAGGTTGGCTGTGCACTATGTTAGATACTCCACAGGAATACTCAGTTCTTAAGAGATATAAGTTTTTATGTTGTCTCATTGAGGGTCCTCTGATGTGATCAAATTCACAGCATGGGCAGTGACTATAGGATGTTATGAAGCCTTAACACGGGGAATGAGGCTCACAGAGAACTTCAGGGAAGAGTTAAAATACTGTGAACAGCCAAGCAAGCTAAAAGAAGGGTGAAAGGGAAGAAGAAAACTTTCATTGTTTGAAACAACCTTCTGGGACTGTTTAAACTTAGTTGAAACCTCTCTAACTTTTCTGTAAACTCAAATTAGGAATATTGAAATGGAGTAATAATCTTTTCTATTCCCTTTTACAATGACTGAACTTTTTTAAGGACTTTAAAAAATAGTAGCTAATATTTTGAGGATATGTGTCTTTATTTCTTTTTAAGGAATGCTTATATTTAAATCTCTAAAACATAACATAAAGCCTGTTATTTTTCTTTCAAAGTTATACTATATGCCGGAGCAAATTTTTCAACAAAATAAAAGTTTTCCTTAGCTGACCTCTGCTGGAGCTGTTTTGTTTTTATCCTAAAAGAGATTCTGGCAAGGACACTGAAGGTTCTTGATTTGCTCTGTGACTCTTGCTCATTCTATGCCTCTCAACTGGCTATATATTATTTACTGCAGCACAACATGTGCCTTGACGTCCCTGAAAAATGGGCAGAGTCTACAAAGCAAAGCAAGATCTCTGCTCAGAGGATTTTACAATCTTCTGAAGTACTTTTGGAAGTTATAGAAAGCAGCAGAGTTCTTACCACTATTACTGTACTGTGTCCAGCAGTTCTTGTGGTAAGGTGTATTTTTCAGAGCTGCTGTACTCCCAAGAACAGTTTCTCTGGATGATGAGCCACATTCTACAGGAAAGCAGCTACTACAGTCTTTGCTACTTTGGTGTCAAACAATTCCTGAGGCTGGAAGTGACCTCTGGAGATTGCCTAGCCCACATCCTGTTCAAATCAGGGTTAGCTAAACCAGGTTGTACAGGACTATGCCCGGTTGGGTTTTGAATGTATCCAAATGAAACTCCACATCTCTGGGCATAACATTTCAGTTCTTAGTCATCCTTACACTGAAGATGTTTTTTTTCTTTCCTGTGTGTCAACTTATGCCTATTGGCTCTTTTCCTTTCAGTGAGTACAACTGAGAAGAGCCTGGCTCCCTCTTCATTATATCCCCCACACTCCCCAGTCAGGTACTTGTACACATGGATAAGATTCCCTCTGAGTCTTCCCTTCTCTGGTTCCCTCTGAGCCATCCCTTCTCTTACAACCTCTTCTTATATGTCAGACGCTCCAGACCCTTAAATATCTTTGTAATCCCTCACTGCATTTGCTTCAGGACATACAAAACTCTCTTGTCCTGGAACGATAGCTGGACACAGCACTCTCAATTTGTAGCATCAGTACTGAGCAGAGTAGAAGGATCCTGCATCCCTCCCTTAAAACTGAGTCTAAAAACTGGAAAGCTTTATTGGGAGCACAGAGAAGGCCACATCAAAGTTTTGAGCTGCCTGGAGGGCTATCCAACTTTTGTCTCTATGCTGCATTGCATCCTGTGTTGCTTTCAGAGGAAACAAATGCTCATGTATCAGCAAGAATGTCCTGTCTTTGTATGTCCTGATCTAGATTAGTCTTGATGAAGACTGTGTGATTGAAATTGGATGCCCAGGGACTCTTTGCCCCAGAGAGGTTTCTAAGCATTTTAAGTGCAGTTGTTGGGGTGTGCCCTGGTATGAAGTGAAGTAAGGAAGGCCATGTGATATGCTTCTTTTGAAATACAGCTCTTATGAAAAATTCAAGAGGAAATGCTTTCCTTTTGTTCACTGCCAGTTCATCTAGTTTGCATCTACAGAAAGAGAGATTATTATTTTGGGGTACTTTAATGTGTGGGAGCTTTTAAGTGGATATAGATTTGTTCTGTTTGTTGTCAGGGTGCCAGAAGTTTTTGAAGCCTGGTAATGCTCTTTCCATGTTTTATTCAGGTTGTCATCAGTAATGAAATATAATTTAATTTTACTTTCCTATTATGGTTTTCCCATCTCACTATCAAAAAAAAGAAAGTGTGCAGAATATTTTTTATCACTGCTTACAAATAAGGGAGCTTTACAAACAAATGTATGAAAAAAATTAATGTTTTTGTAGAAAGGCTTTAATTTATTATTTAGCTCTATTTCTCCAGTGATAGTAAAAACATGCTTTTTATGAACATCATAGTACCCTTAATTCTTGAAGACAATTTACACATTAATAATAAATTGCAAAATCCCAGTAGGTTTCAGCACGTTGACACATTTTAAATTAAGGATGGTAATTTTGATGGTTGCTAACATTTAAATAAGTAAGTTAGATGGCTAAAAATTATTAGTGAGAGCTGTTATTTTTTTTTTTTAGAAAAAGGAGGAAAACCCACAATCCTTGAGACTAGACTGACAGTCTTTTTTCTTCAAGATGATCTCAAGACTTTTTCCTTTCCTCCATTGCTAAGAGTTCAAAGAGAAAAATGAAAAATAATTTTAAGATGGCAAGCTGCAGTCTGGAGAGGACCTGCAATTACATTTTCCGAGATCAACAGGATGCGGATGTTTGTTTCTGCCCTCGTTCTGGTGGGAGCTGTTCAATCTCTCATTGCCTAGTCAGGTTTTGTTCCTATTCTTTAATGTAGCCTTTGTTTCAGCTCGGTGTCCCTCCATGAAGCCAGCTGGCTGGCGAGGAGGAATTGCTGCAGTGGTTCCTTGTGGTCACAGCTGGTAAAATTACCAAACAGGCTTTCCTTATACCAACAGCCTGTCCTATGCACCGCGAGCATTGACTCCCTTCATCACCTCATTGCTGTCCTCAGGGTGGAAGATCAGTTCCTTCCTTCTCCCCACCCCGTCACATGGACTCATTTTGTGCTCTGACTGCTTCTGCAGCATCATCTCCTGCAGCCCTGGCACCCATTTCCTAACAAAAATCTTCATCCTTCTCAATCACTCTCATTCATTTCCCCTTAAACTTCCTCATGACACTCCCATAACTCCTCTTTTGCTCCCAGAATTGTACTTGCTTGAAACAGATCTTAAAGAGAAGCAGCATTTTGGCTATCAGGTACATTTTCTGTCCTTTTACAGATTTTTATTTAAATCCTATTTCTTTTGCATTCCTTTACTAGGTTGCTGTCAAACCTCTGGGCATTTTTGCCTCAGGATAATGGACTACATATGCATAATACATAGTTTGGATGTCAATAGATTTTATTACAGTTTAGGATATTGGTTCTGCTTAATTTCATGCTGTCCACAAACTAGGTGGTAAATTGTTGTCTCTGACAGGAAGGTTACACTACAGGTTAAATTTTACCCTGAGTTACATTCCAGCATCTTTCTATCAGTTAGAATTTGGCCTATAACACATTTGGAATTGAAGCAGAGAAGTTCTGGTCTCCTTATCAGACCTGACATACAATCCTGTTACATTACAGATGCACCTCCCTGATACAAAGCAGGTGAAAAATCCCCAGTTCACAGTGAATTTTTGTGGCTGATAGTATCTGATAAAATACAAATGAATGAACAGCACCTTGAGGGAAGGTTGGATGGGTGAGGGAGGCAAGGCATCCAGGGAAGCGTTGTTACATTCCTGGCAGAAGGGCAAAAGCAAAGATAAATGTAGGTCACTGGAAAACCCAGAAGCATCAGTAAAATAATGAGAAAATTCCAGAAGAAACAAGACAAAGTGACTGCAACAGTGCTTAGTCCTCATCACATCTCAGGACATACTCAAAGCAGATGTAAAACCCAGAAATCAGCAAAGCTACATCAGTCCTTTCCCCCTTCTTCAGCAGGGCATGAGAAACAAAGCAGTCATTTTGCAAACTTACCTCGTTATGTCTACAAGGCCTCAAATTTTTGAAACAAACCCCTACTTTGGAATTTCAGCAGCAATTCTTTCCTGCCCACTGAAGAACAAAGCCAAGCAAAACACTGGTCTGGCCTCTCTGTGTAAATAAAAATTGTTCAAAAAACAACAGGATGTGGCACTTGGTGCTATGGTTTAGCTGATGTGGTGTTTGTCAGAGGCTGGATTTGATGATCTTGGAGGTTTTTCCAACCTCAGTGATTCTATGGTTCTGTGATTCCAGGAAATGCCCTGCACACCACTATGGAAGGATGTCAAGTCTCTCATTTGAGTTCCCACACCTTGACTGTTGTTCCCTAGACCCAGGAGTTCAGCGATATAAGGCTCTCCCATGCAAGGAGGGTAATAGCACAGCTTCTGTGTACCCTGGCTCAAGACCAGGCTCCAGCTCACTCCAGTCAGTCAGCCACCCTTTGCCTTTCCCATGTTTGTAATCTGGATACAAGGCAGTTGTGCTTTTGGCATGTGCAATAAATAAAACAAGGAGTGGGGAGTGGGAAAAGGTATAGAAGCATTAGGACTGCACACAAAATTAGAACATTCTGAAAACAAAAATTAAATATGGCTGGCCTCCTGTGTCTCTCTTCCTCCCAGATTGCTTCTCTCCCTTACCAGATTTAGTTTCTAATCTGTCCCATCTGTCAGACACAAGATCACTGGGGTTTTTTCAGGGTTGATTAATCCAAACATAAGAGATCCCACCCACAAGGATGCATCTTTTCTGTGCAGAACTGACTATATGGAAGCAGATAATTGGAAGCAATTAATCACACCAAAGACAAACAAACTTAGACATAAATCATTAAGCTAACAAGAACATGATCTGCTTCTCTACCCCCTTCCATCTCCTCATCTGCCTCCATGCAGCTTGGAAGAAAGGCCTTGGCTTGCAGAGAAAATGTTACCAGCGCATTTTATGTCTTATAATGATAGCAGGAGTGCTTGCTTTATTTTTTTCCTTTGTGTTTTTTTTTCCCTTGTGTGACTGTGATGTGAATATGTCTCTGTAGATCTTCCATACTGAGACCTCCAACCATATACAAAGAGAGCACGCTCTATTCAACCATCATTAAGCATTTTTTTCAGCCTTGTATTATTTCAACAGTGTACTGCCCATTCAGCAAGTTTTCATGCTTGAAATATCCACACTGACCCTTGAGATGTGTCAGCTAGTTTGTATAACAAACTAGTTCTGATAACGTTCTTTTATGACCACTGTCTGCAGTGTCTCAGCTCTCATTCACATTCATTGTGCTATATAAGAGCCTTGCATCTCTGACCTTATTCCCCATGACCTAGTTGTAATACTTTAGATTTAATGGTCTTATTGTTGAGCTGTCCTTGGAGGGATCCTTATGCTTTTCCTACCAAAGTCTCCTTGAGAAAGGTGTCTTATCAGAGCATTTGCACTTCAAAGTGCTCCACGAGGGCCCAAATCAGCAGCCCTCTCACCAAGCACAGCTTCTAGCTGGAAGAGAAGCTGGATGGTGTCCTTCACAAAGGGCAGGTGCTTTAGGAAATAAGAATGAACTACGAAAGAACAGGGAACAGATCCTGATCTCTGCTTTGCTACTCCATATTCATGTCCAGAAAAGCCCCTAAACCAGCTGGTGCTGGAAATACCCTCCAGTTAACTGGTTGGCAGGTGATGTGAGTCCTTGAAATGGAGAAGTCACACAGCTGATTATATTCTTATCATTTCTGATGTGAAATAATGAAAGTTGTGATAGAGACAATGCCAAGAAAATACTAACTGGAGAAACCAGCTAGCCAAAACAGAAGGCTTGGAATTTGACTGGTGTAGACTTGAAGAAGCAGGAGCACAAATATGAGCACAATTACATGTATGACAAGAGAACCTTAAGTTTGCAAATGAAATATCCGACTTCAGCATCTCTGTTACAAAAGGATATCCAGCCAAAGAGGAGACACTAATTGATAATGTGTAAATTTTGTCTACACAAATGGCTGTCTAGGCCACTGTATGCTTCAATCCCCTGGAAAGGTATTTAGTCAGAAACATTCCTTTTGTCCCACAGGGTGCAACCTCTGAATAAATGGAAACTTGAATCATTGCTGTTTATGTTTAACTAGAGAGGAAGATCTAAACTTCCTTTTCATAACTAGAAAGTACATTAGATTTTTAAGAAAGCAGATGACCCAAATGATGACAGTCTATCCTCAAACTCAGGTAACTTATCTAAAATATATCTAATGTGTCAGTGATAAGAGCCAAGTCCACCCCTATTTAAAATCCTTTTGGGGAGACCACTTTCACCCACCTTTATACATTGCCACGTATGTACACCTCTGTCTGAACTAGCTCAAAGCACAATGAAGAGAAATAGGTACATGGGGGATCTGAATCATCTGGTCTATTTTAGCTTTCTACTTGAGGAAATGAATCACCTCTTGCCTGCTTCTCTCTGGCTACACAGGAAGTCTGATTGCTTGTTCAGATGCAGATGATTACCTTGTAGATGTTTCTGTTGGAAAAGATGTGCATTATCTTTCAGAACTCTTTGAAATATTGAATGGCTGTGTGAAGAGCTGAATCTATGTTTTTAGTTTTTGAGAGTAAAGAGGATTAACTGAGTAATGACAAGAGATAGCTGCAATTATTGTTGAAAAATTAGTCCATCTTCAGTCCCCTCATAGAGCCCAAAATGTGAAGAAGGAATCTCTCCATGACTAGCTGAATTCATGTCCCATACTGGGTCACCTGCCATTCCTGGATGGGAAGGCAAACAAAGGGTGAATGAGGTGATGTCACACACTGTATTCTGCATTTTCACTTCTCCCTGTGACAAAACAGTTGCTGTTTATTGTGCAGAATTGCCTGGAGATTTGGGGCTGTTGAATTAGCAGAATGAAGCAGTCAACCTGTTCCTCGGGGTCTCTGTAATGTCACCAGTGTAATTCCTGTCAGTGGTGGGGAAAAGGGCTTACAGAAGAGGAAATTTTTATGGATAAGATCAATATCATTTAGAACAAATGGGTTGCTTAGTACATCCTGGCAAAAAAAAAAAAAAACAACAAAAAACAAAACCAAACAAAGTCAAACAAAACCAGACTAAACCGAAACAGAAACAAAAATAAACAAACATACAAACAAAAAAACAGAAAATCAAAACCAAAACCAGGAAATACTACTACTAGCATTTTGAAAACAAAATTTTAAATAAAAAGTGGATCACAGAAAGAAAACATACTTATGTGTGCAAAACCTATTCAGTATTCAAACAATCGTGAACACTGAAAAGAGCCACTTCTTCATGGTCTGAAGGGAAAAAGAGGGAAAATAACTAATACTAAAAATATTGTGCACAAGCAAGGAAGTCCGTTGTAAAAAAAACCAAAAAACCCACAAAAACACAAACAAACAAACAAAAAAAACCCAACCAACAATCAAACTAAAAGCAATAGTAGTAGTCTGCAAAGAGAAGACTGGTAATTTCAGAAAGTTCCCAAATGCCTACCAGAATAATACAGCACCATGGCAATGTAGTCACTGCCTGAGGAATATCCCCCAAATATATGAGGCACTCTATGGAAGACCAAGAGGAGTGATAATTTGACCAAAGACACTGTCTGTGAGAAAAACTTCTGTTCCTGGAGAACAGGCCTGATCCATCTATCTGATTCACAAAGCAACAACTGATAAATTTCACAGACATGAACTTACCTGCTTTGAAGTGTGGAAGGAGCAATCCAGAACACAGACATGTGATGCCTTGGTCTGAGGCATTCCAAAATGTGCACATCTGCCAGCCTCCAGGAAGATGCAAGGTAAGAGGAATTTAGGATAACATATATTACTTCACCTCTGCAGTTTTATCAATAACCTAGGCCTACTTTTCTGTTAAGCAGTTATCTGACTTTTGTTTTCAATAAAGTGCTTATCTCAAGCAGTAATAAAAATGAAGTGATAAGACTTTTATGAATGGTTAATATCCAAATCTAGGTCTTCTTTTCTTCTCTTTACATTGATTTACAAAGAAAAAAGAGCAGACATTTCCTGTGGCTGCAGCTCAGATCTGTAATGGTCTGAGGGGTTTTTCATGGAATTAAGTCTCTTATTTAAAGAAGCAAGAAGTCACCTTCAGTAAAATAAATATTGGAACAAAATTTTGCAAAGTTGACAAGAATACTGGCTTCTGCCCCTGCCCCCCATGTTATCTGTTTCTGAAGACACAGCACGAAGGAAATACAGTCAAAAAGATCAATGACCTTTGAAGAAGAAAGTCTCTCAGAACAAAGCTGTGTTGTTTTCCTGACAGTAAATTTAGCATTCCTTTCGTGAAACACAATTTAGTCAAACTATTAAATGCAACCATAAGTCTTATTAGTGAAAAACTGCTAATTTAGTTTTTCTCCAATTATAGAGTAAGGTTTGGTGTAGAAGAAAAAAAAACCAAAAACAAACTGCTAAAACCTGCCTCTGATTTCTCCAGCCTTTCTATATTGTCTGTAGTAGAAAAACAAAATGAAAAAGTTTTCTTCAGGCAAGAGAACAAGAAAACAATTATCTCCTTCTTCCCTTTTTAAATTCCCTTTTCCCTGTCTACCTCGCCATCTCCCTTAACAGGGGGATTATTATCAGAAATAATAAAATCTATTCCCTAAGGATAAAGGATGAGTAAACCTTATGGAAGGTGAGATTTTCTGAACCATTCATTTGAAAAGTCATTTAGTATTCATAACCCTTTCATCCTAATTTAAATCTCTATGGCTTGAGCCAGTTTTCTCTTGGACCAGTTTTACACCTGAACAACTCCTCTGGGAAGGCTTCTCCCCTGTCTTGCATTTTGCACAGCGAATTATACCTGAAAGAAATGAGTGCTAGATGCTACAGCCCTGCTCTGGGACAATTCCTCATGTACCTTGCAGGGTAGAAGATGATTATCTGCAAGACATAAAGCAGCAGAGATCCTGGGCCCTTTGCCATTTATGGGGTTACTGCAGACTTTCAGCAGGAGCAAAACCAAGGAACTTTGTAGGGATGATTCAGATCATAAAAGAATCTCCTATGAAAGAGGAAAGAATGCATATGAGCTCTGCTCCTTTTTCCTGTCCTGTCCTGTCCTGTCCTCTCCTCTCCTCCTCAAGGCAGCCACATACAAGCCAGGAGCAGCCCTGCAGCTGAATAGCTGGGGCAGTCCTGTGTTCTACCCAAGCCAAATATCTCCTACTTTGTGAAGACAAAACCTTTCAGCAGGACATGGTGGTTGATCAGAGTGGCACACTACAGGGGCTGACTAGGTTCTCAAACTATCCTGCTTCAGAGGACATTTTATCTAATAAGGAATGAAGCCTCAAGTTGAAAGGACTTCTTACAGCCCATGTAAACATGAGAATTGTGCCAAGTCTGTCAGCACAAATACCCCAGATTGCTGTTTCCTTGTGTTGAGAGAAAGCTACTGAGAAAAGAACACAATTGCCTCTAAATTCTAAAAAAAAGGGAAGCAAAGTGTCCACTGATTATATATTCTATTCCTGGATACAGAGGTCTGAAATTGGAGTGAGAATATTTTTAGACTGTTTCATGTATCATCCACCCAGGAGTCAGGAATACATCGTGGCCTGTGAGACTGCAGGGTTTGGAAACAACCAGTTCACCATGGGCATGCTCAGAGGCCTATTAGCCTGGTCACTGGTGGCTTGATGTGCAACACAACATCAATTCCTCAGCCACTGTAGGATTGAAAATCTAATCTGTTAATCTTGACAAACCCTTTGAATCACAGATAAAAATTATATCCATTACCCAGGGAAGGAGCCTGCAGCAATGACTCTGAGGGTACCGCAGGAAAAATAGAATAAAATGGCCTAAGAAATCATCAGCTGTGTGCCTCAATGTTGTTGCAGAGTTTCTACCCCCTCTAAGACAGGCAAGCTGTAACCTGGCCGGTTGGGTAGTGGGTTTTTCTCCACATTTCTTCCCAAATTCTTCCCCTTCCCTAACGGAAGACCTTATCACTTCTTTGTGCCTTTCATACTAACTGGTGAAAATCAGCAATGGAGTAGTGCATGGCATGTCTTCAGCCTTTGTGGAATTTCCCATTCACTCCAGTGGATTGGGGCTTTTCTGGCCCAAATCTAGATGCAAAGTGTCCAAAATGTAAAATTTCCCAATCAGCTGCAGAACCCCTGGAGCAGTGCCTAATTTTAAAGTAGTCAAGACAGTTTATTTGGATTCTATTTGTCATGTAAGCACAATGGGGAATGTTTCAGGGCCAGATTCCAAGTGTTTAGTAAAGGAAAAATATTCCAGACTCAACAGGAAATAGACTTGCCTGACACCTTCTAGGATATTCATTCCTGAAAACATGTGAGATAGATGACAACTTAAATCTTTTTTTCCCTTGTAATTTTAGCTGTTTGGGCATACTTATGCATAAATTCCCCAGCTGGACTGCACTTAAACCAGTTAGAAACATAGAACAGAAGAAATTTTGAGTTTGTCTTCATTCCCATATTGACAATGTAATACCTCATTACATTAAAAAGCACCATCAACAAGTTTTACAGAGTGTAATATTAGAAATTGAGTTTATGAGCACTTCAATGTGAATATAGAGTGAAGTGTGTGCTGCTTGACTCCTGCACAGTCCTTAACCCTCCCAAAGCCTTGTGCTGAGGTGAGGGCAGGGAAAATCTAAACCCCACAGTCAACAGGCAAAACAATTACAGGAGGTACCTTGATAAACAGCCAAGGCATTTGTCAAACCTGGTGTCTGTAATTGCCTAAGACAAGGAAATGGAAGTGGAAATACATCTCACAAAGGAAAATTATCACAGTGAAAACTTCCAGAAGATGAAGCAGCACTTCCAAGAAGCATTTTGACAGTTCTGCTAGGGAGGAACTGCAGGAGAAAAGTGTAAGGTTGCCATTTTGGCCAGAAGTTGCTGATAAGATTGAACGCCCTTGTTCTTTGGAAGGCTGTTCATACCAGCAGGAAGGCTCAAATCAGCTGAGGTGCTGTGTTAAGCTGGTCAGTTGGCAGCCTCACAGATAAGGTTGGCTGGAAAGCAAGAACAAAGTTTTGTGAAAAATATTGGCTTTTGACATTTCTATCTTTTTCTAGAGAAAGCTTCCCAGACTTTATTGGTAAAAATATATACCAAGAGAATTACCATAGCTGGTGCCCAGACCTGGAGGGGACTAACAGGGTTAAAGGCTGTGACAGGTGGTTTTAAGAACCCACAGCAAGAATAATGGTTTAAATGCCTTCTCTGAATGACGTGGATTTGATCTCCCAGATGACAGCTCATCTCCAAGCTTTGTTGTCTGGGAGGCAAGCAGGCAGTGTCCTGGTTTGAGTTGTCTCATATAAAAATGAAATATTAAAGCAGGACCACAAAGGGGATAATTATGTTTCCTGGAGAACATCTTCTTCCAGATAGATGTCCCTGAAACAAACTCTTGCCTGTTCTAAGGGATTTTTGTACTATCTTTCTTTGTTGTCCTGAGTCACTGCCTAACTTTGATCATGAATTATGTCCTATACCTGTTCATGCCTCCTGATGGTTACAGGGAGTGAAGGTTCAATTTCAACAAATCAATGACTGAATCAGATGATGACAAACACAAGGAGTATTTATTGAGTTAGACAATCCTTTATTACATAAAACAATGTTCCAACCATTACCTATAATTTCATTATGACTTATTATAACCTTGTAACAGCACAAATAGTATCCCACCTACCGTGTACATCATCAGAACCTGCAGTTCCAGCACAAACCCTGCTGGCACATGTGCACACCAGCTGCCCTGTGATCACAGAACCACCACTGTCCCTCAGCCTCTCAGTGTGGCAACACCAGGGAAGTCATGTTCCCAGCAACTGGGGAGGTTATGTAGGCTCCCCTCCCCTCCCCTCGGGGTTTTGTTCTGTAACATTTTTTGTCCAGAAAAACTGATCTACCATCATTCATGTTTATGTCAGCTTTTTCCAGGTGTCACATAGATCACCAGGGAGGTATTTGCAGGTTCATCTTGCCACAATGTTATCTATGTTTTCATCAGTATAAAGCAAGCTATTTAATTTTTTCTGTTGGTTTCAACCAAGCTCCATTAATCTTCAGGTAATTGCTCTTTTGTATATCAGCTGACTTTCAGTTACAGTTTACAATTTTACTCCATCTTTGGCAGATTTCAAGGAATAAGGGAAGGTCTTGCATACTCCTTCAAACTGATGAACTAAGATGTTTCTGACCAAAATTAAGAAGAAAAAAAATATCTAGGGAGAATAAAGTTGTTGAAAATTTCCCAGTAAGCATTTTGTGGCATTTCTATCACAACTGGAATATAAGGCTCTTCATTTTTTCTTGCATAAGCACACTCAGAACCAAATCAGTCCCAGCTGGTTTCAGGACCAAGACAGATACTGCACTACCTAGGCCTCATAGAAAGTTTTCCACTTTATTACACCATGGTCAGTGTCATTAGATGCACTATGAACAAAGCCAAGTAAGGCTTAGCAGCATAACCTTCCCAGCTCTAATACCAATCAGCAGAGCCTGAAGGCTCAGTCTTTGACTACCATTATCCAGATACCCTCCAGCTTCCACCTGAGGAGAGTCTGAATGAATCAAAGCACTAAAGTAAAAGCCAGATGAGCAATGAACTAAAATCAGTGCAACCAGGGGGCAGCAGTCTTGGGTGGTTGCAGTCAGCTGGGCTTCCCTGTCAAAGCTTTGTGAGGCCAGAGTTAACATCCTATTTAAATCTCTCAGCAGGAACAAGGACAGAATTGATGATCAACCTAGTTGGCTCTGAGTGAGTAAAGACTCTACCATTTGTCTTGCTCACTGTATTTCTCCTCCCTGTTCTGTCTTTATCCACTTTTCTTAATCCTATTAAGCTTCTCACATACCTGCTGTTACATCATTTGAACCAAACATTCCTGATAGCTTCCCCTCATGTCTTGCCTGACCAATCCTTGGATATGAAGCTTTCATAAACCTATGAAGCAGAAGCATGGATTTAGTGTGGAGGTATTTTTCCTCCCAAAGTAGAAGTGGACTATCTAGGGATGTAACAAATGTATTTTAAATGTTTGCAGTACTGTTAAGTGCAACTCTTTCTCAGAAAAGACTAATCAGATGTCTCCTTAAAAAATGCCATGGCACTTCTCAGGTACTTCCTAGAAAGATTTTGATAATTTAATGGGAATTTTTACAACATCTAGCTATTTTCAATAGTATTCATCAAATAAAGATAAATATGTTCATCCAATTTAGTACATTTGTAACCAGTATGGATAAATTTCTTACTAGCATACATACCTACTTTATATCTAGATACTTCAAAAGGTGAGCAGCTCCACTGATCAAACATGAGAATTAACCTCAGCCTTTTTGCTTATCGAGTTTTCTTACTTCAATCAGGCACAGCATAAAAGCTTCTGATCATTGCCCTGCTCTCATCTTCCAGTTCAGGATGCTGATGTGACAGACAGATGTTTGGACTGTTCAGTTTGGATGAAAAAGTTTAAAGCAAAGGATCAGCCAGGAGCTGTTAGTCCAATGGATTTACTTTTAACTGAGATGGGAAAAACCATCTGCTTTTGGAGCAGAGATTTATTATCTCCAGCTGTTCCCCAACATCTGAGCTCTTCCTTGGCACTACATGGTGCTGCTCTCGCCCTTGTAAGCAGGTCAGTCCTTAGAGTCCATTTATGCTGCCATGAAGTTTCAGCTGGCCAAAGCATAGAATCATGGCAGCTTTGAAAAGTAAGACAGCTGTGTATAAGGCATAAAAAATAATTGCATATGCAAGAGGTATAAAGAAAAAATTACAAGACATTTATTTAGAGACAATTTAAAAAATCAGGCAAATTCTCAAAGACAGGAGCTGTGTCCACAATATATTCTCTGATTTCCTCACAGAAGCTAGAGTATGTACTTCCTCTCTAGAAGTCTTTGGAAACTTCCTGGTATTAGATCTACTTTTCTACAATGAAATCAGATGAAATAACCTTACAAAAAATACACATTGGTTAATTCCTGGGAAGGTTGTAAAATGCCAAAAGGTTTGTGCAATAAGTAGCATGGATTTTCATGTTCTTTCTCTAGTTTTCTAGGTGAATTTCATTTTCCTTTTTCCTGCGGAGCTCAATTGTGATGTCCTTTAGTTCTAATAGGAGGTTTTTGATAGAAGTATCTTTGTCAGATTCCTTTGTCCAGACCATTTGCTTTGTTATTCAGCTGGGTTTTCTTTTCTTTTTTTTTTTCCCTCCCCCTTTTTAATTAAAGTGAAGCCCACTGCAACAAGAAAAGAAAACTGATCTATTTTGCCTCCCCAACAGACACAGATCCAACAGAATTATTCCCTTGCAAATCCTCCTCCCATACCATGTTTTATTCACAATTTCACCGGTTCTCATTCCTTAATAGGCCCAGCTCCATGTGTTTCTATTTGATCATAGTGTGATGAAAACAAAAAAAAAATCCAGCATCTGTTTCCTCTTGCTTCCTCCTCATCATCCTTCAGCAGCTACTACATCCCATACCACAGTTCTCCTACCACCATTTTTTTCTGTCCTTTCAGTTCTTCCTTTGTCTCACTTAATGTGTTGATTTGGATCTGCTGACAGGTAATGGTGAAGTTGCTACGCCACTGAGTGTCTCGTACCTACGGCTGATTAAATGAACATTTCCCAGCTTGCTTCTGCATGGCCTTTCTGTAAATGGAAATTAAATTATTCTTTAATCATGACCCGTATTTCATGCTACAAAGCACCAGACATCCTTTCTCTCTCTTTGCAGTAATCCAAATTACATGCCACTATTGAGGTACCAGGGTCCTGAGCGTACTGTGACAGACTGTTCATTTAGGTATTTCCAGTCTGGAGTGAAGAGTCCTGCTTTCTAATGTTAAGTACACATCATGAACAATATATGAAACAACACAAACATGAGCTGATGAGAAAATAATATTTTAATACGAATGATCATTAAGTATAAAAAAACCCAAACCAAAACTCTGAAAATGGCTCACTGTACAGGACACAAAATGAAAACCTACAGCAGTGAAGATTCTCAGAGCTTTGCCCACTCCCCTACTCCTCCTTTCTTCCATGAAAATGCTACTATTCAAAATGTTTCCACACAGGCAATTTCTCTTAAATCCAGGGGTTGTACTTCATGATGTGAGGAACAGTCAGCGACTCAGAGTGCCAGAATTTGAATCTACCCTCTTTTAGTTTAAAACCATTACCCCTTGTCCTACTGCTACAAGTCCCGAGTACTGCTAAAGCAATCCTTGAGAAGGTGATGGAGAAAATCCTCCTGGTAATTATATCCAAACATATGAAGCACATTGTGATTGTGAGTAGTCAGCATGGATTTTTGAAGGGGAAGTAAATTATAATTGAGCTAATATCTTTCTATAATGAGATGGCTGGTTCAGTGGATGGGGGGAGAGCAGTTGATGTTGTTTACCTTGACTTTAGCAAAGGTTTCAATGCTGTCTTTTGTAATGCCCTTATAGACAAACTGATCAAGTAGATAAATAGACAGGGAGGTGAACTGAAAAGTGGCTGAACTGCTGTGTGCAAAGTGCTGTGGTCAGTGGCACAAAAGCAAGCTGGAGGCCAGTCACCACTGAAATAGCCTGAGGGATTGATACCAAGGCCTGTGGAGTTCAACATCTTTATTAATTATCTGGATGATGGGACAGAATGCACCCTTTGCATGTTTGGGGATGGTACAAATCTGGGAAGAGAGACTGATAGTCCACAGTGTTGCATTGCCTTCAGATGGATCCTGTGAGGCTGAAGATACAGCCAGGAACCTCATCAAGAACAACAAAGGGAAATATGAAGTACTTCAAGTCCAAGCAAGGCAAAGGAGGTGATTCTTCCCCTCTACTCAGCCCTCAGGAATGCTGTGTCCAGTGCTAGGCTGCCAGTAGAGGAGACACGGAAACACTGGAGCAGGTCCAGAGAATGTCCATCAAGATGGTTGCTGGAGCATATGACATACGAGGAGAGACTGGGAAAGAAGGCTCGGGGGGGGGAAATTATCCATGTGTATGAATACGTTCAATCTAGATCCTTTTCAATAGTGCCCAGTGACTAGGCAGGAGGCGGTGGGCACAAACTGAAATGAAATTCAGGAAATACCATTTAAACATAAGAAAACAAACGCTTTATCATTGTGAGGGTGATCACACACTGGAACAAGTTTTCCCGAGTGGTTATGGAGTCTGCAGCCTTAGAGACACTTGAAACACACCTGGACATGGGCCCAAGCAAGCCTGTGTGTGCTGACTGGTTTGAGAAAGATGAGCTTGAGCTACATGATGGTCACAGGTCCCTTTCAATCTCAGTGATTCTGTGGAAATTCCCTCTCTTACCCTACACTACAAAGCATTTCTTTCCAGAGCGTGAAGGAGTTACGACTTCATTAAAAACCTCTCAAAGCCACTGTCTCTGTAAGAAAAGAAAGTTCCAGTCTAACTACCTTCAGGCAGTCCTAGCCTACTGACAGAAGCAAGTATTCAGGTGCCTGCTGTTTCCTGGGCAAAGGGTCTGCTACCTTAGGAATAAAAAAGAATAAAAAACACACTGAATAACATCTCTTAGTGGAGAAAGCCTTAAGGCTGTTGTTTGCTGGCCTGTGAGGCAGTTAAACCTAGCTGATTTCTTGAGGCTTGCACTGGAATGGTTGTGACTTTAAATGTCTTATGTTGTCATGAAGGTGAGAGATTGTCTGCCCACTTGTCTTCTGGCTTTTTTAAAGAAAGCCATGTCTTAGGTTTCGGACAACAGTGCCAACAAAGAAAACATAGCATGAAATCTTCTCCAAGATCACTGGAGAAGGTGTTCCTGCTCTTTTCTGAAGTTCCTCTCTTACAGTCTGTGTGGACACATTTAATTTGTTTCCCTGTTGCAGATGTCTGCCAGTCCTCTGCACTCAGATCCTGAACTTTTTGACTTTTTCCACTTAAATTAGAAAGAATGGAATTGTCCCTCTTGTGGGAAAAAAAGCTGAGAGCTCCGAGAATCCACTTTTCTGTCTTTATTAAGTTGCAGTAAAAGCTTTTTAAACACAACTTCTGTGTTTCTGTTGGTTTTTTTTTTGTTTTTGTTTTGTTTTTGTTT